>PVKB01001776.1:187025-361547 GCA_004027205.1 Ctenodactylus gundi
GAGCGCTATGAGCTTGAAGGAGACAGGTTTTTTTCTAACCTACTAAACACTGGGTTTGGAATTAGAAGGCCTATGTTCAAATTTAAGTTCTCCAAATTAGTAATAAGACTTTGGGAGGTTTGATTGCCTTAGCTAAGCCTTGGCTTCTCAGTAAGTAAAACAGGAATAATTAGAAGACCTTGCAGATTGCTCGGAAATGAAATGAGAGGCAGGCAGGAGAAGGCCCTCACAGTGTCAGCCACATCCAAACCTTCAGGGTCCTTTTTTTTGGCAGTACTGGGGATTGAACCCACAGCCTCACAGTGAGCTCCATCCTCAGGCCTTTATTGTTATTTTAATTTTCAAACGGTCTTATTAAGTAGCTAAGTTGCCCAGGCTGGGCTCAATGTCAGCCTCCCAGAGTGCTGCGATTACAGGCATGCAACATTAACACTTGACTTTGAGAGCATTTTATTTGAACAAATCAGTAGATGTAACAATAACAACAGTGAAATGCACTTTAATCAATTAGTTATATTAACAGTAAAGTATATAAGAGCCATCACCCTTTCAACAAGGTGAAGAGATTCTAATCTTCACTAATAGAAATGAAACTAGGATGCATCTACATCTTACCCAAATTTCTTTTTTGGTCTTGAGTATTTCCCCAAAGTCATTAATTTACATACAAGCTGTATCAGATAATAATAAATCTCATTAACTGAGTGTAACAATCTGATGCTAATCAATGATAAACTGGGCCTGGTGGTACAGGCCTGTAATCCCAGAACTCTGGGGAGGCTGAGACAGGAGGATCTCAAGTTTAAGCCCAGTTGGGCAATTTAACAACTTAGTGAGACCTTGTCTCAAAATTTAAAAAAAAAAAAAAATTGGTCTGGAAATGTAGCTCAGTGGGAAGGCCCTGGGTTGGATCTCAACTTCCACACAACAAACAAACAACTACACAGGGGGAATGTTTTTGGATTTCTTGAACTGTCAAGAACTAGCTTTCTCAGGCAGGCATGGTATGCACACCTGTAATCCCAGCACTCCGGGCCGCTGAGGTAGGAGGACTGCAAGTTCGAGCCACTCTGGGCAACTTAGACCCTGACTCAAATCAAAACAGAAAAGAGCTGGAGGGCTGGAGGAATAGCACAGTGTTGAGAGCACTTGCCCAGCATGTGCAAGGCCCTGAGTTTGATTCCCCAGCACCACATATGCCAGGCTTGGTGGCATACACCTGTAATCCAAGCACTCGGGAGGCTGACACAGGAGGATTGCTGTGTGTCTGAGTCCAGCCTGGGCTACATAGTGAGTTCAGGAACAGCCTGGACTACAGAGTGAGAACCTGTCTCAAAAAAGGGAGGGGGGAGACTGGAGATAAAACTCTACGGGAAGGATCTAGGTTCAATCCCTAGTACCAGAAAACAAAAATAACCAAACAAAAAACTAGAATTTCTCAATTCTGTAATAATGGGCAAACTTTACTTGAAGGATGGACAGTCTCCCCCAAAAGAGTTTTGGGAAATCCTGTAAGGTCAGAATACACAGCTAGTTCCTTTGGTGACCATCTCTCACGCTCCTTCCTCTCTCAGGAAGGAAGCGCAGCATAGGTCACTGCCTGTCCACCCCATCTCATGTTTTAATTAAGTAGATTCCTCTGTATGGAAAACACAACGAAGATCTTTACCTAAGAACACTGCCTAAACAACAGCTGAATGCTTTCATTTTAACACAGATCATCAAAAATTCACCCCAAAATGAAACCATTTATATATACAATTTTGAAACTTACAGCTGTCTGTTAACAGCTTCTAAGTATGTATGGGCCTTAACGTGAACTAACTGGAGCTCATCTAGAGTAAATGAGGGAACTCTTATCTCTACATTGATGCCTAAAAGTAATTGATTGTTGCTTCAAAAATTTTTAGCAAACCAATTTCATAAAAGCAAAAAAAAAACCGATATCTATCTGATGGGATAATATTTAAGCATTCTATTTATTTAAAGGCTTGGGACGTAGCTCAGTGGTGAGAGCACTCGCCCAGCAAGCACAAAGCCCTGGGCTCAGTTCCTCAGTACCACATAAACTGGGCATGGTGGCATATGCCTGTAATCTTAGCACTCAGGAGGCTGAGACAGGAGGATTGCCATGAGTTCAAGGCCAGTATGGGCTACAGAGTTAGTTCAGGACTAGCCTGGATTACAGAGCAAGATCCTGACTCAAGGAAACAAAAAATGCAACAAAACCCGAACCCTCTGGCCCACAAGCACCCAGGGTGGGCTGGGGGCAAAGCTCAGTGGTTTAAACACTTGCCTCGCATGCACAGGCGCTTGGTTTGATTCCCCAGCTCCACATTAAGATTAGCTGGGCTTGACAGCACATACCTGGAATCCCAGCAGGAGAACTGACACGAGTTTGAGGCCGCCTGGTCTACACAGTGAGTTCAGGAGCAGCCTGGACTACAGAGTGAGACCCTGTTTCAAAACAACCAAAAAAAAAATCTACTTATTTAAGTACATATAGTGTATCCAGTGTTCACCTAAGCCAAGAAACATAATCAAAATTTGGCTTTTTAGTGAAAGCAAAATAATTTTAGAAGTTGTGGAACTTGAAATTTCAGGAACAATCTTATTTCTACAAAGGCTTCCCAGCGTAGTGAGAAGCACTAAATGAGGGCCAAATCCACTGGATCAAATGCACTAAACTGACTTATCTCAAGGAACTAGGAATCTGCATCCCAGTTTTGCTGTTCTCTAACTGCCTGACCTTGAAGGACTGCAGAACTGGACACTGTTCACCTTGGAGATGACACACTCCATGGATTGCAATTTAGCACCGACGACAGTGGCATGAGACTCTGCCCACGTGAGTAGTGAAGCAGCCCCCAGAAATCCTTTCAACCACAGCAAGAGGCCTCTGTTTCTACATCAGTATTAAACTTGTCCAGATTCTCTCAATGATGGTATGAACATGCTGACAATGCTTGATGCTTTTAGTAAGTCTTAGTTAAAATAAAAATCAACATAACAGAATTTTACATTTCTTCAAATCCCATTTATTGGTCAAGCAGACTAATGTGGGATGAAATCCAAGGGAAGCTGGACAATGCCACATGGCCAAGGACACCATTTCTTTCACAGCTTTGGTTAGGTGCTTCCATAGTATTCCTTTTTTGCAAACACATAACAACAGAAACTATTTTTAAAAGCCTCTTAAAGCATCTCTGGTCTTCCTTCCCTTTTGCTCACATGTGAGGTATGCCGGCTGGCTTGTGTCAGAGGTAGAATCCTTGGGTGTACATTTGTCAGCTTCACCAGGGCATCAGGAAGAGGGAGGGTGGGCGCAGTGGTGCAGGCTTGGAAACTCAGCACTCTGGGAGGTAAAAGCAGGAGGACTGCAACTTTGAACCCAGCCCGGGTCACTTTGCAAGACTTTGTCTTAAAAATCAAAACTAAACGGGCAGGAAAGACGCTGGGCTTGATCCTCAGTACCATTAAATACAGGAAAGAGCATCTCCACAACAGAAGACATAAAGGATATAATGAGATTAGGTGAATATTATTTCCAAAGGTAATAACTGAAGAACTCAACATTAACTGCGTGTTTCTGATGCACCTAACACCCTGACATGTATCAAGCTCTTCATATTTAACTGAACCTTACCCATCAAGCTGATGCTGTTTTCTCTGCTAAACTCTCCTCTCAGCAGAAAGGCCTGCTGGATCATGGGAGGTGAGACCCAGCGCTATCTTTAGAGCAGATGCTGAAAGAACGGTCATGTGAGCTCCCCTCAAAGCTCCACAGGTCACCTCAGACACCTGCAGCACCTCCACCTTCAAGCAGGGCCCAGAAGCAACTTGCACCCAGGTGAACTTGTAAATTCTTGTTATTGATTGCAACTGTAGAACACAAAAACTCAAAGGTAGTGGAGGAAATGCACTTAACTTTTGCTCATATTTCTGTTGGATTCTCCTGTCTCCTGCCTAGGCCAAGAGCAGAACATTATAGCTTCCAGTGGGGATGGCAAAGGGCTGACTGGAAGGACAGAGCACTTGTCTCAGCTGAAGATCAGCTGGAAGGAGCTCTTCTTACCCTCCTTAGGTGCTCTGAGGATGGGCATGGCCACATATGGGCAGGGCCTTTGCCACGTTGGCAGGTGTGAATTCATTCATGTAATTAACTAATTTAGTGGCAGGAGGGATTGAGCCCAGGGATTTTATTTACATAAGGCTATGTCCTCAGTCCATTTTTTTAGTTTTGATTTTGAGACTGCCCAGACTGACTTAAGCTTGTGATCATCCTGTCTCATCCTCCCAGGGTACCAGGATTACAGGCCTGCCTCACGTGTAAACTTAAAGTGTGTGTGTGTGTGTGTGTGTGTGTGTGTGTGCACGTGTGTACAGATACAGAAACATACACAAATACACAACATAAATGGTACCTAGTACAACCGGTGGCACATGGTAGCACTGGGTGAATGTGTTTTCCTCCTCCCTCCCTGTCCTGAAGGAGGCTGGTGACAACCAGCACTTAGCATGCCGAGAAACAGCTCTTCCATTCCATCAGGTGTCACTGAAGATTTGCTTCTCTGACTTTCTGGGACAGTCACTCATTTCAGAACTCTATAATACACCACATAGGTGATAGGAAACTAATTTGAGGTTAAGATGGTTTTTAGCTGATGAAAAGCCAAAGCCAACAGAATGGTGACAACCTTGGGATCAGTTATTGCTACTTCTAGAAATGTTAACATCTGAAAAGATCTAAGTGACTCCTCATGACAATTCCTTCTTGAATCTACTTAAAGTAAAAATGAAGGTTTTATTAAATCAGGCTGTAGGCTAATGCTGATAGTCCAAGTGCAGAGCTAACAGGAAAATGACCATCTGCTTTCCACAAATAAAATATCCTTTGGGTGCTTAGCAAACTTAAGGAAACTGCACCTAATGTTTTGTGTCTGTTCCTTCTTAATCAGAACCTTAACATCACTGCAGGAAATCACAACAGAACAGTATATAATACCAAGTTATAGCACTATTAACTATTACTTGTTATTTATATACATATAGAGATTTACCAAAATTAATGTCTACTCAGGAAACTAGTAAACAGAATTATAAATGCTCAGTAACTACAAACAGTATACCTTTAAACTTTTAAGGCAGCATTGGTTGAATCTTCTCTGGTAAAGTATCACATATTTAAACAACTGGTGCATAATTTTAAAAACAATTAATTAAAACAAATGCTGAAACAATGTCTGGAGAAAGAAGTGGGACTTATTTTAAGACTCCTACAAAATGAGTTTGCATTGGGATTTTAATTTGGGATTAGGAAGTATACATAGGAACATAATGGTAGGAGATTATAGCAGTCTTTCCTCAAATATAAAGCAAATTACTCTTACTCACTAGCACTCTTTGGGCTCCGTTGCCACTATTGTGCTAGAGTACCTACTAGAAAATTCTGCTGATGTTTAAACAAGTGGTCAGGTTGAGTTCTACCTGAGTGAAATCCTTTCAAACAGCATTAATAATTTAGTGTTGATTAGGCTATGATTTTTACAACTCCATCCTTAACGCTGGCAGAGTCCGCTTACCTGGCAGGTCGCCTAAGCCATAGTTTCCACGCGTCTGTGCTAACCCTACGGGAATGACATCTATTGTGACCCAAAAAGTCATCCTTTGATTAAAAAAAAAAAAAACAATCCAAAGCTTATTCATCATCACATTTGGGGATTTGTTTTCCTCGCAGCTGGCTCTGCCGGAGTTTCCTGGTGAGGCCTGAACATCACGCAGCCAGGGCGACTCGCTTGCAGGACAACTGTACGACATGAACAGCAGGTTAAAAAAAATCTACGAAATGTTCAAATGAAGCCGCCAACCCTGGTGCTGAGAACTGGACGTAGGCACTTCTGCTTCGGGAGGTGTTCACGTGGGGTCACATCAGCTCTGCTACCGGAAGTCCCCTCACGGTGCCGACCATCCAGTCCGCCCAGGCCTTGTCCCACCCGGGAGCGGGGCGCCTCCTCTCCCGTCCGGAGCGCAGACTTCGCAGAGTGAGAACGCTACGGTGCTACTGGGATTTTCAAAAACGATACTTACACAGCTTCAATTTTTCCTTTTCTGTTTTTTCTTTCAGAAAAACCTGTGCTAAAAAGGCACTAGATAAAACGAATTTCCTCTCACCCGTTTACAGCTGTTATACTCTGCGTTGGACTCTAACTCAGCGAAGGTGACACACATTTGGAGAAAACACCGGATTATTCAGATCTAGCTGCTTTCATTAAAAAAAAAAAGAAGAAGAAGAAGAAAAAGAGAGACGAAAGCGGCCCGGCCCGGGCAGCGGGTCACTGGCAGCAGCCGCGCGCGCCCAGCCGCCGGGACACCTGCGTGAAGGACACGAAGGTGAAGTTCTCGCAGTTCTGCAGGCGCACCTTGCGGGCCAGGTTGGGCACCACGCCGCGCAGCGAGCGCAGCCCCATGCGCTGCTCCTCGTACCACACGCGGCCCGCGCCCGCCGCCTCCTTGCGCGCCGCCAGGTAGAAGGGGCAGCGCGCGCCCATCTGCGAGGGCGGCCGGTGCACGAACATGTACTTGTAGAGCAGGCAGTGCGGGCACCGGCGCCGGCCGCGCGCGTGCTCGTGCTCGTGGTAGACGCGGCCGGGGCAGGCGCGCGCCGCGCCCCCGCGGCCCTCGCGCTTCCCGCGGTCCGTGCGCGCGAAGTAGGGCTGGTCCTGCGCGTCGCGCAGCAGCTCGATGTCGCCGAACAGCAGGTCGGCGTGCTCCTGCAGCGTCCGCATGTTCAGGTGCTGGCTGTTGCACTTGACCACGGCGGCCAGCAGCGGCAGCGGGCTGTCGTCGCCCAGGCCGCCCGCCCGCCACATCTCCTCCTCGTCCGACGGGGAGAAGTAGACGATGTTGCGCGAGCGCGCGCCCGCCAGGCCCGCCTTGCTCAGCACCCACAGCTTCTCCTTGAGCTTCCGGGTGGACGAGCTGAAGGGGCTGCTGGTGATGGAGAAGCCCACGCCCGCGTTCTTCAGGATGCGGTCCAGGCCGCGGCGGATGGCGTGCAGCGACGTGGCCAGGAAGTCCGAGCCGTCGCTCTTCTTCACGGTCACGTAGAAGTCCTCGAGCAGCTCGTTCAGCTTGGCCGCAGGGATCTCGAAGGAGACAGACACGCAGGTTACACCGCACCGCCCGGCCAGCCCGGCCACCGGGGCACGCCACCAGCACCGCCCAAGGGACCGCGGGCCGTGCGAACAGTCACCAGCACGCAGGCCCCGCGCGCGCGCGCACCCCCGTGTTCCCGCGTGGGCCAATCTACGCGCCACCGCCGCCGCGGCCTTGCGAACGCCTCCCGTGCCTCTGGGGAAGAGCCCTGCTCTCTGCGACGGCAATCAGTCGTTTGCCGCTTTCCTTTTAAACAACACCCAGCCGCCCTCCCTGAAGGGTTCCTGTCCGGAGCGTTAACTCCGAGCCACTCCAGTGCCACTTCCTGGCATCGGCTGCCACTACGCATGGTGCCGCGGGGGCAGACCAGCCACACATCCACTCTGCCTTGCAAACTAACGCTCCTGGATTTCCCACTTGAGTTACGACTGGATCCTGATGTACCCGTGGCTTAATAAACCGTAAGGTCTCAGTATCATTTCCTTTAAAAGATATGAAAAAAATCAAGGATTATATTGACAGAGTTCCTGACAGAGAAGCTCTATTATTTCTATCTCTAATCTTACCTATATTATACCAAAACCACAGAGCGTATGAATATAAACTCCCTAATAAAATATAGGCAGCTCATTGCACGTATCCCTACTTCACACGAGATCCATGCACCCTAGTACCACGCAGCACCAGGGACGATCTGGCATGCACACGCTGCACGTACCCCAGCACCTCGCAGAGCAAGGGCTGCTGTTACCAGATCGCAGGACTACAGCAAGGCAACACCACCTCAAAACATGGGACTCCTGAAGTATCAGGATGATTCGATCTTAATATAATGGACATTCATACATTAAGGAGAAAAGTAATACAAGCTTGAGAGATATTGAAAAAGTACTTCAAAAAACATGCTATTAGTTCAGAATTTTAAAAACTCAGATTAAGCTGAGGCTAGAAGAGAAAATTCCTCTTACTATAATGGAGAATTTTACGGACAAGAACTATAAAAGTTATAGGCACAATGAAAACATTAAACTCTTCCTTATAAAGTCAGGAGGAGGATATGCACCCTGAATGTCAGTGTTCTATGTAACACCATTCTGTAGGCTCCACACCCATGCACACACACACACACACATACACATGGACATATATAGGAAAAGGAAAAATACATAATTGCTTTATGAGATGGTCAGTCTGAAAAACTCAGAGATTCCATTGAAAAGCTATCAGGAAGTCTAGGGCAGTGAATAAAATAAATGAATACTTTTTTTTCGGTTTGTCTTTGTTTTATTATTATTATTATTATTATTATTATTATTATTATTATTATTTGAAACAGAGTCTTGCTCTGTAGTCCAGGCTGGTCCTGAATTTACTAAGTCAGCCAGACTGGACTAGAATTAATGGCAATCCTCCTGCTCCAGCTTCCTGTGCTGGAGTTACAGGTGTGCACCCACACACTGATTATGTGGTGCTAGAGGACCAAACCCAGGGCCTCATGCTTCTCAGGCAATTTGCTCTAATCAGTGAGCTATGCCTCCAGTCTGAAGAATACCCCCCCCCCCCCTTTTGAGATAGAGTCTTGCTGTATGGTCCAGGCTGGTCCTGAATTTACTATGTAGCCCAGGTTGGCCTAGAACTCACAGCAGTCATCCTGCCTCAGCCTCCCAAGTGCTGAGATTGCAGGTGTGTGGCGTCATGCCTGCCTGGCTTCTATGGTGCTGTGGACTTGAACTCAGGGTCTTGAGCGTGCTAAGCAAGCACTTTAACTGCTGAGCTATTATTCCAGCCCAAGAATCTCTTTTTTATATATCAGAAATAGGCAGTTAAAATAACTTTCTAGTAACTGTGACACTGAAACTCAGTGGGCATGGGGCGCTTACATTGTCAACTGCAATTTCCTATTTGCAAGTGATTACCTCTACAGTAGCTGTGAGTTCACAACCTCTTTTTTTTCATAACCTCTCTTTAGCTGTGACTCCTTTGGTTGCAAAAGAAATATCAAATTTGAACACACTGAGTGAAGAGGGGTAGCTGAATTCAGTAGACTGCGAGGCCACCAGGAGCCTCTCCCTGTCTCCTCTCTGCTACTCTGTACAAAATGGCTCTTGCCGCATAGCTGCAAACACAGGCAGTTCTTTTCAAGGCTTACATATCAAAGCTTCAGGTGTTAGTGAGAAGCTAACTCCCAATTTCAGTAGAAAAAAAAAAACCCAAACAAATCATCAAAAAGCGGTCTATCATACCTACTGTACTGGCGTCTGCAGTAGCAGAGTTGACAGCAGGGAGGGAAGAGTTCCCAAATAAATAGTTCTAAGAAAAACCTGACTTTTTGCATTTGATCTGTGTTTAAAGATTGGAAAATTTAATATCGTATGGCAGTGATCCACCAAATTACCTACAGACTTAACATAATTCCTATCAAAATGCTAGCTGCCTTTCTTGCACAGAAAGTTGATCCTAAAATTCATATGAAAATTTAAGTGACAAGAAATAGCCAAAACAATCTTGAAAAAGTTGAAAAACTCCCTCTTTCTAATTTCAAAATTTACTAGAAGGCTGTTGAAACCAAGATTGTGTGCTACGGGCACCATACATATAGTTGAGAATCCAGAAACCGACCCTCACATTTAAAGCCTTTTGATTTCAACAAGGGGGCCAAAAACACTCAGGAGAAATAATGACCTTTTCAACAAATGGTGCTAGTACAACTGGATATTCCATACCAAAGACTAAGCTGGACTCCTGCCTCATACCACATCTACAAATTGAATCAAAATAGATTAAAGATCTAGTGTGTAAGAGTTAAAACTCTAAAACTCTTAGGAGCAAAAACAGAGTAAATCTTCATGAGTTTAGTTTGGAAAATAGTTTCTTAGAACATTGCTTTGAGATAAGAAATCTAAGGAAAAGGAGGGAAAATAGAATTTGTTAAAACTGCAAACTTGTGCTTCAAAAAGTACCAAGAAAGTGAAAAGACACAGAAGGAGAGAAAATATTTACAAATCATATGGGACTCATATGTAAGGTATATAAAGAACTATGGCAACTCAACAGCAAAAAGACAATGCATTTTAAAAATGGGCAAATGATCTGAAGAGACATATATCCAAAGAAGATAAATGAACTGCCGATAAGCCCGTGAACAAAGGCTCAGCCTCACTGGACATCAGGGAATGCAAATGAAAGCCACAGGAGGTTTGCTTCTGCTGCATGCCCAATAGGACGGCTAGAATTAAACATCAAAAACTAAAAATGATAATAATAAGCACTGGTGAGGATATAAGGAAATTGGAATTCTCCCATAGTTCTGATGGAACATAAATGAAGCAGCTGCTTTGGAAAGATCCTGGCAGTTGGTCCCCAAAGTTAACCACGGAGGAACCATGTGGCAGAGCAGTTCCCTTCCTGGGTTATTTTACTCAAAAGGACTCACAAGCTCATATGACAATTTGTGCACATACTCACTGCGGCTTGACTCACAATAGCCAAAATATGGGAACAATCCAGATGTCCACCAATTGATAGACAAAAAACGGCCCCTCCACAGGACAGGCCACCTTTCTGCAACATAAAGGAAGTGCCAATACATGCTACAATATGGATAAGCAAAATAAATCAGGACAAAAAAGTCAAAGATGGGAAGAATAGGTAAGTTCATAGGAATGGAAAGGAGAGGAAAGCTTGCCAGGGACTGGGGTGGTAAGGGAAGGACACCTAGCGGTTAGTGGGTACAGGGTTTCTATTTGGGATGATGAAAAAGTTCTGGCCATGATGGCCATGTGATGTTGTGAATGTAACTAATACCACCTAGTTGTACACTTAAACATGGTTAAAAGAGCTAGGTCTGGTGGTGCTGGCCTATAACTCCAGCACCCTGGGAGGCTGGGGGGATCACAAGTTCAAGCCCCATCGGGCCAATTTAGCAACTTAGTAAGACCCTGTCTCAAAATCAAAAATAAAAAGGGGCCTGGAGATGTAGCTCAGTGTGAAGGCCCTAGGCTCAATCCCTAGTAGCACACACACACATGCACATACATGTGCACACACACACACACACACACACACACACACAAACACACACTCAAAGTTAAAAGGGTATAATTTACACAATGTGTATTTTTAACTATAATTTTAAAGCCCAAATGTATCAATCAACAATTTCATTTTACTAATTAAACAAATTAATATACTATTAAAAATTTTAAATTCAACTATCTCATTGACTCTCAACACCCTTTCTCTATTCCCACTAGGCTTAACCTTTTTTTTTTTTTTTCTTTTGAGACAGGGTCTCACTCTTTGGTCCAGGCTGGTTCTGAACTCACTTCAGAGCCCAGGCTGGCCTTGGACTCATGGAAATCCTCCTGTCTCAGCCTCCCAAGTGCTGGGGTTACAGGCGTGTGCCACCACGCCCACCTTATGTGGTGCTGGAGAATCGAACTAGGGTACTTAGCACTTGCTAGGCAAGCACTTTAACTGCTGAGCCATTCCTCCAGCCCTAGGCTTAACCTTTTTTAGGGCACAATGTCTGATCTCATCTTGGCTTAGGAAATCACTACAAGGGCAAGGGAACCTAGACATCTCCATGCAGAAGTTCATCAAAAAGCCTCATTTCTCCACATTCCCAATGACTACATCTTAAGTGTTAAGAAAAAATGTAACTCTCCCACAAACTGTGCCTTGTTTCTGTTTCTTAGTTGGCCTCTATGTTATCTAGATAAACACGGGTGAGGAAAAAAAAGGAATCTCAATCTGCTGTAGTCCACCACTCATATGAGCCACCACATTAAATGTTTCTTAAGAAAGAAGCCAATGTTTTAGAGAATTGGCCAACATTTTGTGAAAAAAGGAATTGTGGCACCAACTGTCCATACTCTAATCACGTTCTCTCTTGGCCCCAATGCAAGATGTTTTCAGTTTACATATAGAGACAGCTGGCCCATAACAGCTCTTGATAGCATGTTGGAAGCTGGGAGCCTCGAATCTAGTTGCTGAAGCTGTTATTTCTTTTAGTCACTTGTTACTTCAAAGAAGCAAAGTTTATAATCTACAGTGGATCTCAACAAGGCAAAACCAATTCCGAGCGGCTCAAGAGGTATACTCAGTGACTGAGGAAGTCAAACAGCTTCTTGCAGCTGTGTAACAGAGAGAAGGCTTCAGGAATCTGGATAAATAATCACCAAACAAAAGTAAGTGTGAGGAAACTTGGGTGGTGGCCAACGTGGCCCAGAGCGAACTGTGTCTTGGGTACAAATAATTTAAGATGTTAATGTTTCTCCCATAATTACTTTTGCTGTGATTTTCCTGTAAGATGTACAGTATTCTGTGGCAATCAAGAAAAAGTGTTCTGTATCCTACATCAGGTTGATGTTCTTTCACTGTTTAATTCATTGGTTTAGTTTATTTCTCAGCCTGGGGGTGCCAATTGTGTATTTTAGTTTTGTTTGTTTGTTTGTTTGTTTTTGGTTGGCGGTGAAGACCCAGCTATGAATGAGATGCAGTTCTTGCCCGCGGGAAGACTTCAGTCCACTTTGAGAACCCTGGGAGCAGACAGGACCACTACAAGGTGGAAAGCACCATAATTAAAGCTTAAGTTAAGTGTCCTATGATTCGTAGGAGATAGTGTGGCTTTGCCTAGGGAAGCCTGGAAGAAAAGTAGAGGAAGTAGCGTGTTCCAGAGACTTAGAAGTATTAAAGGGCCTTGTGGTTTCTGGGTAAGTAAAAAGTTCAGTGAGATGGGAAAACAACACAAACAGAACCTATGATTAGCCTACAGAAAAAAGGTGTGAACCAGTTACCTACTGCTGCATTATAAAGTACCTCAAAGCTTCATGGTTTAAAGCCAAGTCATTTTATTTTGCTCATTACTTAGCTAGCATTCTGGGGCCAAGCTTGACTATGTCCTCTACAGCCCCACTTGGGGAACTCGCGTGGCAGTCATGTGGAAATTGGGCAGGAGTCAGCTTGTCCACATACAGGCTGCCGGGGCTTCCTCATGTGGTGAGGGGAACCAAAATGTCAAAGGAGATCCCTGGAGGCCTACGCCTGGAATCCAGGTATTGTCACTTCTGCTGCATCTCAAAGTAAGTCACGTCGGGAAGGGAACAGATTTCACTTCTCAATGGGAAAAGCAGAACACTCACACAGGAGGGAGGCCATGAGTGTACAAGGAGGGACTGTGGGGTCTATGCCCGTGGTCTAGCATAGGGTGGAAGCAGGCTGTGAAGACACACAAGGCAGGCAGCTTGGGGTTTAGCCTAAGGCCACCAGGAAGTTATAACAGGGTTTTTTTTTTTTTTTTTAAGTCTGCCTAGGAATTTGTCTGTTTCACTTACGTTACCTAATTTGTTGGCATACAATTGTTCACAGCATTCTTTTAGGATCTTTTTTTGTTTCTGTAAAGTTGGTCGTAACATCCCCTTTTATTTCTGGTTTTAGCAATTTGGATCTTCTCTATTCTATATATTTTATCTCCTTAACTGCCATAAGGAATCTTGCTATCTACAGTCCAGTCCAGATGGCTTCTTCAGATCTTTCCTGCTAATTTACTGATTATTTTTTCATCTCAGTCTAAATCTGCTTAACTTAAAATTCAGTGTTTATTTCCAAGGACTATTTTTTATCCCTTGACTTATATTGTTTCTATATTCACTTTGTACTTTTTGTTTCGCATCCATTGATTTTAGACCTTTTTTATTTTATAATATAAGCTTTTATAGTTAACATTTTTTTCTCTAAGCATTGTTCTTGCTGCACCCACAAAATCTGGCTATGACTTACCTTTAGTTTAGTTCTAGATATTTTATAATCTCTTCTGTGACTTTTTTCTGGATGCATGGTTATTTTGTAATGTGTTAATGTCTAAGTACTGGGAACTTTCCAGTTAGCTGTGATGAATTTCTGATTTAATTCTGCTGTGGCAGAAAACATACTCTGTATAATTTCAATCTTAAATTGAGATTTCTATGATTATGAAATATTTTTTAAATTCTAGCTAAAATTCTTTCTGTTGGATGTCTCCTTTACTATTAATAGGTATTCCATTTTTCCCATGAGTAATACTTCTGTTTTATACCTTTCCTCCATCCTTTTACTTTCAGTCTTTATATTTACATTTAATGTTAACTGTGGGGTGGACTGCACAGTTGATTCTGTTTTTTTTTCTTTTGGACAATTCACATGCTTGAATTTAGACCATTCCCATGTAATGGAATTATCAAGGTGGCGGAGTTCACACCTGCCATCTTGCTGTTCGCTCTCCTACTTCTTCCGTCAGTTCCTTGTTCTTGTTTTTCTCTTCTTTTGGGTTGAACGTGTTCCACAATCCCATTTAGTCTCACATTAAGGCTATCAGTACTCTTTGCCTTATGATTTTTAGTGTTGTTCTAAGATCTTAATATATATATTTAATATTTACATCATCACATTCTACGCACAATATATTTTTAGAACCTTATAGCACCTTATTTTTATTTTTCTACCTCCCTATCCTCTGCCATCATTTCCTGCATGTTTTCTCCATATGTCACAAAAAAGCTTGTAATATGGCGTTATTGCTTTAAAAAGTCAACTGGATTTTAAAAACTAAACATCCCATTTCAAGTACTTTCCATTTCCCCATGAGATTCAAGTTTTTATCTTATGTACGTCTGCTTATTCTTAAAGCACCTCTCTTCACAGTTAGTGTTGGGCTTCCGGTGATGAAATTCTCTCAGCTTTGGGTTTTCTGAATGGGTCTTTATTTGACTTTCATTTTATTGTCCCTGTGCGTAAAATTTTAGGTTGACAATTATTTTTCTTTCAGCTCTTTAAAGATGTTACACCAGTGTCGTCTGGTCTATAGAGTTTCTAATTTCTTTTTACTCTTTTCGGTATACATTTAAGATTTTCATTATTTCATTTTCTCTACAGTTGATTTTGTTCTAAAAGGTCAGTGATCGTTAAAGAACATTAACTTTAAAAAGATCTCTGTATTTGCTCACGTTGCTGTCAGGCCTGGCGCTTTTCCTTTGTTACAGATATGTATTTCCGTGCAGCATCATTTTCCTTTTGGCTAGAGGACTTCATTTCATATCTGTCAGTGAACAGATCTGGTGATAAACCTCTCGTGTTTGAATATCTGAAGCTCTCTATTTCATATTTATTTTTTTCTAGTACTGGAGGTTGAACCTATGACCTCGATACTGGGCTACACCCTCAGATAGCTTTGCTTATTTTCTTCAGCAAGGGTCTTACTAAGTCCTGGTACCATACCCGGTTCAAACTTGTGGCCCTTCTGCCTCAGCCTTCCAGAATGCTGCGGTTACAGGCACGCACCATGGCGTGTGGGTTCACATTCCTTTCTTTTTTTTTAATTTTTAGGTATAGGGGACTGAGCCCGGGGTCTTCACAATGAGCTACATCCTTAGTGCCCCCCCCCCCGCCCACCTTTTTAAATTTTGGGAGCTAGTTTGGAAGTTTTGGCAAGGGAACGCAGCTCTTCCTACACTCTTGACCAGGCACCGGCCCTCCTGTAGCAGGGGAGACCGACAGCCAGATCAGCTGACTCAACGCGGTCAGTCAGTGGGGTAACAGACGTCGCAGCCAGATCCCTCTCCCATCTCCATTTTTTATTTTGACACAGGATCTCATTAAGGTGCTGGAATTGGGCTTGAATTTACGATCTTCCTGCCTCGGTCTCCCAGAGTGCTGGAATTGTAAGTAAGCGCATTGTGGATGGCCATACTTGTTTCTGAAAGACACTTTTACTGGGAGAGTGAAAGCATTTTCTTTTTAATAATATAAAGAAGTTGCTCCATGATCCTTTTGTCTGCCTTATTCCTAATAACAAATCTATGGTCAACTTTCTCTCTTTGCTCTCACGTATCTCATGCCTCTTCTCTGCTTGTCACTGGGTAAGCGCTTGATCATGGAGTGCGCTCTGGGCACATTAGGGGGTACATGAGGGATACTTTTCATTTCTTCGTGTGAGATTCAGTGAGTCTCCTGAATCTATGGGTTTCATTCTTTTTTCTTTTACACCAAATTTGGGGAAGTCTGGGCTGTTATGCTTCAAGTCTTTTTTCTTGCCTCTCTTCTTGTCTTTCAACTGTACATGTACCAGGCCACGAGAAACCTCACAGACCCAACTAATCCATAGTACACAGTTATTATTGTTACATATTCCGGTTCACGTACCTTCCTCTCTCTGGGTATATGCCCAGGTAGCTGATTTTTTAACTGACATTGTAGTTCTTCCTCTCAAAGTGCACTCTGCATCTTTTAAAAATCTCTACAGTCCTGCCTAATATCTTGCAGTTATTATAGTTAAGATACATATTTTAATGTCCTTGTCTTCTAATTTTTATAATTAATGTCAGTTCCGGTTCATTCTGTAAGGGCTCTATTGTCCTGTTCTTTGTATGTCTCATGATTTTTCTTTCGATGCCAGGCATGGTGAATTTTATGTTTGGGTTTTAGGTATTTTTATATTCCTATAAATATTAAATGTTGTCCTAGGACATGGTTACATTACTTGAAAATAATTTGCCTCCATTCTACCTTCCTGCCAGGAGGGGGCTGCAGAGTTATCAAAAGCTGGTTTATAGTCTATTATACCCATATATGAAGACTGTGGTACAGGTAACTCGTCCTCACATCATTCAGCCTAGCAACTCCTGTCTTTACCCAACTATACTGAAATCCTAACTCTTCCCCAAAATATGGCAAATATTGATTTCCTTTCAAGTTTTACCAAACTATTTACCCATCAAGATTTTTCAGCCATTTCTTATCTGTGAATTCATAAAACACTTAAATAAATTCTGCTTTGTACTGTGGATTTTTAAAAATTTTATATACTTTCAAAGTTTCCCCAGTCAGAAGGCATGTTCTATTTCCCTAAGCGCTCAGTACAATGTCTGGCACTCGGAAGCTCAGTGAAGTTGGCCGAGAGTAGTAATAAATGTGAGACAGTCCCTTACCTTGGTGATGTCCGTGTGATCCTTGAGCCCATTGGTCATGCACCAGTATCGCCACACATTCAGAGCATACCGCGTGGCTTTAGTAGTATTTGGGCTTACTGCACTGGTACACAGATCATTCAAGTCATCATTAATATTAAATACAGGAAATTTGTTGAGTTTAGTAGAATAAGCTAGAAACAAAAACAAAAGCATTAAAATAAGTTGCCATTCCTGTCTTCAGAGACATATATTTTGGGATCATGTACATAAAAAAGAACTTCTAAAAACATTTTTTAAATGAAAATTTTATAAAATACACATATATTAGAATAAAGAAAATGGAATCAATACAGTAGCCTTGCATTTATCCCACTAGATGCCATGTACACTAATTCATGAACTGACGAGACATTCTCAGTAACAGGAGGAGAATGAAAGCTGAGAAGGAAAAACTGTCCTGCCTAAATGTTTCACTTGGAAAAAAATTTGCACTTCTATTCTCAACAAAATTACAAAAATCCAGAGGAAGAAAGGGAGGGAGAGAGAAAACATACATATCCTTGGAACACAAGGAACACAGTCGTTTCTTTTGATACACAGTCCCAAATGACTCGTGTACCATCATGGGAAGCCTTGAATTACATGGTGTTAGGATACTTCTTCTTATTATTTTTTATTTTTTATTTTTTTACAGTTGAGCCTGGTGGCCCAGGCTTGTAATTCCAGCACTCTGGGAGGCTAAGGCAGGAAGGTCATAAATTTAAGCTCAGGGACTGGAGGAATGGCACAATGTTTAAAACACTTGCCTAGCAGGTGCAGGGCCCTGGGTTCACTTCCCCAGCACCACATAAACTAGGTACATGTCTGTAATCCCAGCATTAGGGAGACTGAGGCAGGAGGATTGCCAAGTCCAAGGACAACCTGGGCTACACAGTGAGTTCAGGACCAGCCTGGGCTACAGATCAAGACCCTGTCTCTAAATAAATAAATAAATAAATTCAAGCCCAATTTGGGCAATTTAGCAAGATTCTGCCTCAAAATAAAAAGTAAAAAGAGGCCTGGGGATGTAGCTCAGTGTGAAGGTCCTGGGCTCAATTCCTAGTACCACACACATTAAAAAAAAAATCACAAAGTGAGAGATTTAAGTACTGATCCACAGCCCATCAACTAACTTCAAATCAGAATGGAGATTCTGGAGAAATCAATTGAGAAAAATATTAGGGGAAAGATGCAGAAATATTTCAGAGGAGCCTGCTTTTCCTCAGAAGTAAAAGGACATTCTTTAAGTTGCATAGCCATTGCCTGGCCTGTCTTTGTACTCTATGATTTGCTAAAGCCGGGCTTGCCCTGTGCAAATTATTTTGGATAGGAAGAAAGGTCATTGTTAAGTACACACCTTGCCAACCTGCCCCTCATCTCATAGTTCCGGCCCTTTTTGGAATGTTGGTGTGTTAAAACAAGGGAGTCGCTGCCTAGGGCTCTGAGGAAGCGCAGTATGAAGTTAATGCAGTAACCTGAACGCTGCTCGCACCTTGCCTCACCCTGTGGCTTTACAGCTCCCTCTGAGGGCTCTTCTACACCAACTACAGGTCTCCTCCTCAGACACCATCTACCGGTACCCGGGACACCATCAACACACCTTCCCCACCCACAGCGGAGTAATGTTTCCATTGTCTTTGTGCCAATCAACACACTTTGTTTCTATTTCAAACTCTTTCTACATAATGCTTGCACATGCTGATCCAACTCCTATATTGTCTCCTTTGAGTAGTGCATCATGCCTGCCTCTGTATTCTTTAGCGATGCATTCTAATTATGCCAGGAGATCGCTACAGCTGGTCTGTATGCTCCTTAAGACTGTGCCTTCACCCTGCCCACAACCGTGGGACAATCTGCTCTACCCAGTCCTTATATCAAGAGAGGAATAAACAGTGTTGGAAACAAACACTATCTGAAGCACCAGAGTCCTGTCCTCACCAAGTTAACTCCTCATTCACAAAACTTGCTTGATATCAACGAAGACGCTGTATAAAATTTGTTATCATATCTAGCTTTAATTGAATGTCTCCTATATGCCATGAGATTTTACATAAATTATCTACGACCTGCAGGCAAGCACATATTTATACCTATTTTACAGATAAGAAAACTGAATCTCATATATTTATGTAACTTTATACATCCATATAACATTTACTGAAGTATCCACTCTGCATGGTTGTTATGGCTGCTGAAGTCATGGAATTAAATAGGATTTAGGCCTGGGTCTGACTTCAGGCTCTGACTATCATATCAAAGGAATCAGGCATTCCAGGGATATGATTTTCAGTGAAGGACACAGTTCTTTAGTGGGAAGAACTGTGCATAAAAAAAAAATCCTGGGCCTTCCAAATTTATCTGGATTAAATTTCAGTAATCTGAGTACAACTAAGTATTTAAGGACCATGATAGTTTCAAGCAGATATGATGATTAAGCTTAATTAAAACACTAAACAATTAAATAGACTGAATTACATTTCTTCTTCATTTTTATCACAAGACAGAAAACTAAACCAAACCCCCAATCTGCAGTGAAAAGATAAGGAATGCTTGTGCTCACATAATAAGACACTGAAAATGAGTGGATATGTGGTTCCTTCATGACTGTGTTTTAAAACTGAATTATATTTACTTAACTATTTTAAAGGATTTCTTGGGGGTGGGGGTGCTATAGATTGAACTCAGAGCCTTGTGTATATGAGGTAACTATTCTTGCACTGAGCCACAGCCTTGGCCAAAAAAGTATTTTAATATCTTGGTGTTAACCTGCTGAGATTTTTGGGAGACTATCTGAATGGAAAAACAAACAAAAGTTAATACAGGGAAAAGGGAGGACTACTAAAGAAGTATTTTAGTGCTCTTCTTCCACTAGTGGACAGGACACCTCTGAGTTCCAAGTCAGGAAAAGGAGGGTTCAGGAGTAAGAAGGAACCATGGAGCATGGAAGTATAAAGACGACCAGAGAGCGGTGACTGTGCTCTCTATACGTAACCATCACTTACAGCATTTACACCAGCACAGGTGTTGGCAGCACAGCTGTGCTAGGTGAGGTTCAGAATCTTTTGTGGAAGTTACTCCCAGGGTCAGGTAACTGCTTCAGGTAACTCTGGGCAGTCCCACTGGACACCGAAAGAAAAGTAGCTAAGACAAGCGAAAAAATCTGAGACTATTTCATCTCTCAGGTAACACCTTCCCTGTGTCTATGGTGGAGAAGAGTTCTCATTTCCAGCTTGTGTTACCTGAAAGGTAGGCTGTGTAGGGGCACTTCTACAGCTACTCATTACAGCTCGTTAAAGTTCACGTGCAGAAACAGTGCTCAATTACTGCCTGCCCACGTGAGCTCCACCCAAGCATCCCATGGAAACTGTTCATGGTTTTTAAGAAAATTACTATCAGCTACCAGTAATAATCAATCTGCACTTAAATTTTAAGAAGTGAGCACACAGAAAATATCTGGCAATTAGAGGGAACCAACAGCATCAAAGTCACCAAGACACAACAGTGAACAACTAACTCCACGTTCCCTACTCAGTCACCTGAAAATAGTTAATTCAGAAAATCAACGAAAAAAAAAACCCCTCAAAACATCACATACCTATCATTAGAGAAATCTGAGAGGCAAATGCCTTCTTAAAACAGTCATCACTGTAAAGGAGAAATAGGAAAATAAGAACAATAATAATGTATACCATATACAGCTATATAAGATAGTAATATCTTCTTTCTGAAGAAAGAAAAAGCCCACAGTATTAGAAAATAATTCAAATTAAATGATGAAAATACAACATGCTGAAGTTGTGAGAGGCAGCTGTTATGTGCCTAACGAGACAATGATCACATTAAATGCACAGATTAAAAGTTGAGTATCAACTGCACCATGAAGAAAAGCACAAACACCCAGAAAGCAGAGTAAAGGAAACAATACAACTAACAACAGAAAGAGATTCACAGTAAACATCTCATGGATGATCGCATATACCTGTGGTCCCAGCTACCCTGGAGACTGAGGTGGGAGAACAGGGCAACACAGTAAGACTATATCTCAGAAAAACCAAAAAGACAGGCCCACAAAAGTCCTGGTACAAAATGAATTTGAAGTGAGGCCTGTAACGCCAGGACTCTGGGTGGCTGAGACAGGAGGATAGCAAGTCTGAACCCAGTCTTGGCAATTTTGCAAAACTCTGACTCAAAATCAAAACTGTAAAATGGGCTGGGGATGTAGCTCAGTGGAAGGTCCTAGATTAGATCCTCAGTACTGCAAGAAAAACAACAAACCAACCAACCAACCAACCAGAAAAACAGAAAAAGACCTAAATTTAAAAACTAGTATGTAAAAAAGGACAGAAGGTACAAACTGAATACCAAAAAATGAAAGGGGGTTATCATTACAGAACCTACAGATAATAAAGACAGTAAAAACATATTATGAGCAGTTTGAAACCAATAAATTTGAAAATTGGAATAAAAATGAAGAAATACCTAGAAAAAGGGATGACACGGAAAAAGAAATATAAAGTTTGAAGAGACTTTCATCTTTGAAAAGTTGAATTTACAATAAAATACCCATAAAGAAAACTTCAGATTCAAATGGATTTCACCAGTAAATTCGTCTAACATTTAAGGAACAAATAATAATAAACCCTAAAACCCTGCTGGTAAGTGCAAACAGAGTGAACAGTAGCCAATTTCTTTTATAAAAAAGTATAACTTTATTATGAAAATACAAGAACAAAATAAAATTATAAGCCAATTTCCAGTTGGGCCCAGTTCACAAATCTTTTGAAACAGCTGGGCCTGATGGTGCAGGCCTATAATTTAGTACCATGAGAGGCAGAGGCAGAAGAATTGCATATTAGAGCCCTGCCAGGCAATTTAGGAACTTGGGGGATACTTGTCTTAAAAACCAGAAATCAAACGTGGGCTGAGATGTAACCCAGTGCAAAAATTCTGTGCTCAATCCCCAATTACCCAAAAAAGAGAACCAAAAACTCTCTAAAACAGTATGAGTGAACTAAATCTCTTTTTCACACTGTAAACACCATTAGCGACAACAAAATAATCCCAAATGGATTGTGAACTAAATGTGAGTGGTAAAACAATAAAAATTCTAGAAGAATAAGAGACCAATTTTATCATTTTAGAGGAGCTAAATATTTTTAAACAGGACATCAAAATCACTATTCTCAAACTAAAAGCCTGATAAATTGGATTCCCTGAAAATTAGAGGGAGACACTTATCAAAATGTGTCTCAGGAGAGAAGGTTAGCCACACAGTAGGGACATACAGCCAATGTAGGAAAGGACATTGCAGCGAATTTATCTGACAAACCTGTGAGACAGCTAACAGTCTAATTAAAAATGGACAAACCTGAATGAGCCTCATATAAAAGAATTTTTACTATTTCAGAAAACATACATTAAAATATAAGCACCAAAATATGTAAAATTAAAAACAAAACCTGCAAATATCAAGTGTTGGTGAAGTGCATTCTTCTTAATCAGATGGGCAAAAGTGACATCCGTACAACCACATAGAACCACTTTGGAAACCGGAAGTATCTACTAACGATGAACACGTGCCGGATCCCTCTTCCTCTGACCCCTCACCCGAATACACAGGAGCGCGTGCCTATGCGTACCGTAAGGCAAGAGGTGTGAGTATTCGTAAAAGGATCTCAAACCAACAAAACAACTTTCCAAAAACCCTGACATAGAAAATGCATTATTAATGATGAAGGCTTCTCCTGGACAGGAAGGCTCAATATTATAAAGATGCTTACTTTCTTCAAGTATTCTGTAACTCAGTGTCATTGTAATTAAAGCCCCCGTATGTTATTACTTGTCAGATTGACTCTTAAGTTTAAGTGAACGTGTAAGAAAAAAAAAAAGAAGGCAATTTTGAAAACAATAGTTGGGAGGCTTTCACCTCAAAGACACAAACATGTATACAGGACTGCAACATTTTAAAGGGTAAGTTCCTGGTAAAGACATAAGCCAAGGACACCAGGGCGCACCACACCCAGCACCCCAGCACAGCGGAGGGAGGCAGAGGCGCCAGGAGTCCTGCCTGGGTGACTGAGAAGATCCTGTCCCAAAATAAAAACATAAAAAGGGTTGGGGACCTAACACGGGTGTACAGTGCCTCCGACGAATAGTAGCTAAATCACGGAAGACGCTGAGCTACGCATCAGTAGATCTGTGGATAAAGAGAATGTGGTGTAGGCACCATGGAGTACCAGCCAGCCACACACAGATCTGAATTATCTGTAGGAACATGGATTCAATTTGAGACTATTATGCTTAGAGATGTGAGTCAGAAGATTGAATATCGCCTGGTTTGTCTAATATGAGAAACCCGGGGTATAAATAATAGATTCAAACGGGTGAGATATTGGGGGGCTGGGAGACGGGGAAGGAGGAGGAAGCAAGCTTAGGTTTAATGCAAACATTGTGTATCGCAAATACACACTAATAAAAGAGGAGAAAAATATTCAAAAGAGAAGCACAGTGCCTGTAGGTTAAATCTCCGGCATTACACAGATGCAAACAAAAACGAACAAATCTGATCACGTAAAAAATTAAGAATTGCACACTAAGGAGATTTTAAGAGGCAATAAAAAGAACTCCAGGAAACATATAGTGACATGGGATATTCTATGAACCAATGAAAAAAGAGAACTCACTAGAAAATGAGGATATGACAGGTAATTGCTCATAGAAGGAATACAAGTAATGAAACACATTAATTATAGTCAGACATTATCATTAAAGTAAGATATATTTCCTTTATCAGATGGGAAAAAATAAAAGGTCTATATTTCAATAGTGATCAGAATGCGAGGGAACTCGTACTCCTGGCCACTATTTTAGGATGCCTATATTAGTACAATATCGGCCATTTTAGTTAAATGCAGAAATCCACAAATATGCAAAGATAAAGGAACAAAGATGCCCACCAAACCCTTTAGCGGAAGAATGATTAATTACACACACATTTTTAAGCATCATTAAAAACTGCACTGCGTTCTACATGCTAACATGACAACAGGTCCACAGTATATGATTAAGTTAAAAAGAAAAGCTCACTTTAATATGTATAGCATGATTTCATTTTAAAAAATAAAATTAAGATGATCTACTTATAATTGCATACAAGAGAATCTTGGCAGATACACATCACATTGGCAGTTAGCTCCGTGGAATTTTCAGTTTTACCATTAAGTATGACTGCATTACTTCTGTACATTATAAAAAGCACTAGAACTTTGGAAAATACATGAAAAATAAATAAAATGTTCCTTTTATTTGGCCCAAGAATTTCTCTTTTAGATATTTATCCAGTCTATGACCATACCACCCCGAATGCATCCAATCTTGCCCGATCTCGGAAGCTAAGCAGGGTCAGGCCTGGCCAGTGCCTGGATAGTGAGAGAAGTTACCCCAGGGAGGAGGGATGGAGAGGGGAGAAGTGGTTAAAAGAGGGAGTGATTTGGGCGAAGGTAAGTTATTTGCATTTATAAAAATCCATAACGGAATCTATTATTACGTATAATGTGCACTAATAAAAATTTTATTATAAAGATTTAACCAGAGATTTAATAAAGGTTTAATCAAATTTCTTTTGTTTTGGTGGCACTGGAGATTGAACCTGGGGCCTTTATACTGAGCTACATACCCAACCTTAATTTTTTGAGGTAAGATTCTGCTAAATTGCCCAGCCTGGGATGGAACTGGCAATCCTCTTGCTTCAGCCTCCTACCCACCATGCCTGGTTTGCTCAAGAATTTTTTTTAAAGGTTTATTTATGAATTTGTTTAGTTGAGACAGGGTATCTGCAGTGCTGGCTAATCTGGAACTCAGTATGTTGCTCAGGGTGTGTGGCCTTGAATTAATGGCAATCCTCCTGCCTCAGTCTCTGGGATGCTGGGATTGCAGCTGTACAGCACCATGCCCAGTTTATGTGGTGCTGGGGAATCAGACCCAGAGCCTTGTGCTTGTAAGGTAAGAGCTTTAACTGCTGAGCCACATCCCCATGCTAAGGTAAATTTATGAAAGTGAAAAACTGGAAACCATTCCAACAAAAGTTTTATGGAATAGATCTGAACTCCTTTGTGCAATGGAAAGTTATATACCGACAAAAAGATTCACTGTGAAATATAAAAGATCCTTTATAAATGTACAAAATAATAAAGTTTGATTACAATTTTTGAAGTGTATTTATGGCTGAATACATTCCAAAATACTAAATATGGTAATGAGAATCCTGGTTTTTATTTTCTATTTTATACTATTTGCCAAATTATTATTTATATTTATTGCCTTAACATATATATGTACACATACACATATATACTGTTTATATGTAAATATATATGCACGTGCACGTGTGTATGTGTATACACAAATTGCTTTTGAGACAAGATCTCATTGAGTTTGCTAGGATGGCCTCAAACTCCAAGTGGCGGGAATTACAAGCGTGGCTACTCCCTTAGCATTTCACAGCATTAAAAACCTTAATAATGCAAATACATTTTTCATATATTGTGATACTGGGGAATGAACCCAGGGTGCTGTGATTATAAGCATGTGTCACACACTTGGCTTACTTCTACTTTTCAGTATAGCTCACTGTGAAAATGTTTTTCATGAAATTCTGTATGTTTTTAATACTATCTTTTTGATAGTTATTTAATATATTATTTTATACACATTAACCATATTAACTAAAAATCCTCTTTAAAAGATAATTATGAGTAAATTTAAAATTTTCTGATTTGCAAATATTACTCAAACTATAGTATTTTTCTCTACTACAGAAATAGCATTTTCCATATCTTAAATGTATTGCTGCAAACATACTTAAAAGATGGGTTATTAAAATATAAAGAAAAGTTATATTTTTAAAACTCTGATATAATCAATACTCTTCTACAAAAATAGTTATTTCTCTTTGGAATATTCAACTATAAGCAAAGCCTTCAGTGGATTGTTCAGAGATATTTGCCTTCCTGCAAAATAACTGTGAAAGCATTACATTACCAGGTGCTTAGCAATCACAATGAGGACGCTTGAGATTGACCAACTTAATGACAGCGATCTGCGCGACCGTTCCTATCCTGCTCCAAGAACACTGCCAGTGCACTACATGCAACCACCACCACATGGAGATTTCTATGCGACTAAAATGAGTTTTCCCAAAAATTAGGTAATTTTATTATCTGTTGACAAGTATTTGCCAAAAGCCAGGAGATGAAGAGTGAAGCCCAAGAGAGCTCCACAGATAGAGTCCATTACTTGCAGTGGGGCTTTCTGCTCCACAGTGGGGATTTTCAGGCCAGGGATTAAGGCAGCTACAGATCCTTTACTAAAGAGCTTTATGACTGACTACCTGGGCTATGTGCAGAACAGCTTCCGCTTCCAGGGCTGCCCCTCCTCAGTGGTCAGAAACACCACTCACTCTCCAGCCGACAGATGGAGGTTCACAATGTATTGACTGGATCCCTGAGCCCCTGCATAGAGTCCATTCAGTTCCGCCATTTTTTTGAAATGTGGCTTGTTTTTTAAAAATTGTTTGCTATCGCTATAAAAACCAGCCAGCTTTACAGAAAACAATTTATTAAACGAATAAAGCCTGGCCATCCTAACCAATACCGGCAGACGACAGTAGCTACAGCAGGTTCTCATTCTAGACACATTACTGACACGCTGCAGATTTTATTGGACCACTTTTCTTATTTCCACAGATTTTAGGCTGTACCAACAAATACTGAAAACAATAAAAAATTACACTACATTGGAGGCAAATATTATACATACAATGGAAGAGACTACTGGGACACAAAACTAGAAATTTATTTAGAGCACAAATACACAGACAAATATGAAGCAAAACCAGTGAGCTGATAAAGACGGAAACATCTTAGTGTAAGATACCAGTGAACAGCAAAACGAAAATGAAACCAATCGTGTATTCATGTTCTTATTAATGAAAAGGTTCTATATTACAAATACCACCTGGCAGAGAACTGACCAAGAGCATCAAACATCCTTAACATATTAACAGAAATTTCCCTCCATTTCAACTAACCACTCTCTTTTCACAAATAATCATGGTAGCAGCTTAAAAGAGTTTAAACATACGACTTGAGTGAAACAGACACATTTTTTTTTCACATAACTCACTAAAAATCCAAGTGCCTTAAAAAACTAAAAACGACAATCTACTTGAGAAAAAGTAAATGCACTCTCAAAGAACAGTACCATACCACATTTTCCATAGTATTGTGAAATTTTATACTATTTCCTAAGAATTGTGATCATTATATTTTTAAACAAATATGTGACTTTAGATTATATTGCCTAAATTCATAGATCTTTTTTTCTCAAACAAAATGCTAAGCGATGGAGTAAAAGGAACCTTAAACATATTCTCATAAAAAGGGTGGAAGACCTCACTGAAGTTGAACACTGTCTATTTTACTAAACCGAAGTTTTCATTTTAACAGGGAAGTCACACACAGAGATATGTCTGAGTCCAAAATGCATCCAGTTACTCTCTCACCAAGTGTCATGGAGTTCTAGTGGTATACTCACATTACACATAAAAAGTATAAACTACTAGTCATGGGGGGGGGGTGTAATCTGGCAAATCTGTGTCTAAATTTAGCAGTGAAAACGTGGGGGAACACAGGAGTTATAAATTAGCAAACTAATAAACATGTTATTTGTATTATTATTTGTGTTATTGGACTCACAAACTGCCCTAGGCACAAAGGCCTCAGGACAGGCATACAAAACATAAAGACAAATACAAAGGAGGGAAATAAACCCAAGAACAGGATTCAAACACACGTGCTCGTGATTTCCAATAGAGACTGTTAATCGTCAGGATAGAGCGTCATCTTTGGTGTTCAAAACAGAAGGAATTCTTGGTATGAAGGCTTCTCCTGAAACCCCCCGTGCAAAGATCAGGAAATACTTCTGTGCGATTCTGGAGGCCAACTGACAAAGGAGCGCTTCTTAAAACTACACATGATTGAATTTATAACTACTTTATTACCTCACTGAGGGGCAAATGTTTAAAGCATATTCTAGAGAAAAGGCTGAGAATTAAAATCTGCCTTTATTTTCCTCTAAGCAAAGAAGTGATGAGTCCTTGATGAATTAGCTTTAATATTCTTAGAATTAAGTCAGTAATTTCAGCAGCAATGTGTTAACATACAGCAAGGTACCACCATGCATCTGACAGTCACACAGAAAGCCTCTACATTATGCAGATTGTCCCTTCATTAATAGAATTTCATCATTATCAACCCATGGAACTGTCAGAGGGAACCGCATAACAAGCAAGGTGTTTTGTCATGGAAGTGTAAAAAAGCTCTTAAGGACGCAGCCCTCTTTCCTTAATATTTTATGACAATTTTCCTTCCACATTTTAAGAGTATAAATAAAAGTGCACTATTCCCCTCATGTTGAGATTTAACATACTATAGTGAAGCTAATCTGTTGAGACAATTTTCTCTCAACCGTCATAATTTGTCCGGAACTGTGGGGGCCAGACAGGAAACACCAGGAACCTAGGAACCAAACTAGACTGGTGGCATGAAGAGATCATGGAGGTTCCTAAGTAACTCTACGTGAATACTGAATGTAAAAGTTAATGTCTGGAAGCTGCAAGGCTTCAATGGTTCCTTCTAAATAAAAATTCTTATTTAATACCATTCAAATGATAAGCCATGATCACAAAGATAACGTACACACCTTTACAGTCGTCTGTTGTTAAGACTATTCAGCCTAAAAATACTGAGACGGAGGAAATACATGCTGTGCCATCTGCGGTTCTCTTGTACTTTTTTGTAAGGTGCCCAAATGTCTCAAGAAAACAGATTTAAAACTGTGTGTGGGGGGGGTAGTACTTGAAAAAGCTCACAATTTTCTCTTTCCCACTATGCAAATGTTTCACTTTTGAAGAGTTTGGAAGTATGGAAGTAAAAGTGACCTAGCCTGAAACGACACACATCAATTATGATTTTCAAGTTTGGCACCACTTGACAACCATAATGTTTCTTTCTGTAGAGGCTATTAAGTATGTCTCAAAATATTAAACAACAAAGTACATACTTTCTCAGGTCACATGTACAAATGTTGACCGGCACAGCCTTTAGCACAGTTTTTCACTTTAACTACAGTGATAGCAGCAATGGTTAACAATTCCACATAAACACCACAAACACACATATGAAAGAGCACCTACAACAACATGCAAAGCCTCAACAATGACACCACTGAATAATACATAATGCATAGAAATTGTAATGGTTTTTGGCAAGTTTTCTTTTCTCGTAACAAATGCTTTATAAAACAAAAGTTCTTTTAGTTATAAACGCTATTTAAAAAGTTGTAATATAATGAGTTGTCAATATAAAAGTTCAGCTAGATAAAAGTTAATCTGAGTGGATTACTACTAACATGGAGCTGTTACTTCATCCATTATAAATAATCAATTATAAATTAATTTCTAGTTGTATACTAAGATACTTGATTTATAAAATGTAATTACAGAAGCATAAAAATCACTAAAACTGTGTATGCACAATTACTGTTAGTATCATATATTGCTGACGTCTTCCTAATTC
Organism: Ctenodactylus gundi; assembly: GCA_004027205.1. Lineage (NCBI taxonomy): Eukaryota > Metazoa > Chordata > Mammalia > Rodentia > Ctenodactylidae > Ctenodactylus > Ctenodactylus gundi. The sequence continues at coordinate 216,799 of PVKB01001776.1, forward strand.
TACATATCACAAATTTTATCAAAGCATTTTCAAATCTCTTACGGAAATGTATGTATAATGATAAAAATGCTAAGTCCAGTGTAACACCAAGACACATTCCAAGACTAGCAAAATTCAACATTCCATAAAAGACAAATAATTACATTGTATCGTTTTAATATCCTAGAGTTTGATCCTTTTCAACTATGACCTAACTTATAAATAAAATTTTTGTGAAATTGTTGTATTTGTTTGAATTCCTTTTCAGAAGAGAAAGCAAGATGTGACATATATTTGTATTTCTATGTTCCTGTTCTCTTTTCTTAGCTACTATTTTCCTGTCTCCAAATTCACTTCAGAAGCAATTTAATTAAAAATTTTGATTCCCTTGACTTCTGATGTCCTAAACCTTCACATATGATTTTATAAAAACGTTTAGACAGAGGATATTATGGATTGTGCCCCAACCCAATAATGTAGTTGCTACATAGCTGGACAGCCAAGTAAACAGCAAATTCAACAGGAAGTTAGTTTTTAGTTCATAATCTATCACTGGAATTCAAATATTTAAAAGACAGTGGATATATTGTTTCCTCTTCATAATTGAAAACAAAATATGAGGTAGGCTGAGAGATATTTGTTATAATAAAGCACAACAATTATGTTTTGAGCTTATCCTAACAAGTTTCACAAGTTGCTAAAATCAAGATGCAACACTACAGAATGAAAACTGAAACTTCACATTCAACAACAGTCCTTCTGGAAACTGGCAGCTGGAATCAACTCCTAATAAAAATTTTAGGGTTAATAAAAAACAAAAATTTGAAAAGGAAATGGTACTCTTTTCTAACTCGGGATTAACTTCCATGTAGGGTTCTTTTCCCTTCCCAAACTGTATCGTATTGACACCCAGACAGGCAGTCAGGCTTCTTGTCCTGGCTCCAGCTCTGACAAGGTGTGAGCACCTGGAACCTGTTCGTCTCATCTCTAGCTGTTTCTTCATCTGTAGGACAGGATAAGGTGTTTCCAATCTTATTTTCCAGGATACGTAACAAGCATCAGTACATCATTTACTCTAGTAAGTCTCACATGAAGGATGGAAGCTGGAAAGATGAGCATTCTAGGAAACGTGTCTGAGGACATGACACGGTGCCCTACTCTCAGCTGTGGTCAAACCAGGGCTCTGACCTAATTAATAGTGCCCGATTATAGTTCAACAGTCACAATTTAGATGAAAACTCAATGTATTCAAGTGCTATCTTTTAAAAATCATAAGAGTCTTCAATACCAAACTGAGTCTCTGCTCAGCCTGACAAGCCCAATTGGTAAAGTTACAAACAGGCTGGATCAGAGAACATTTTGAGTATCTTCCTTTTCTCTGGTTAGAAAAGTGAAACGAGAGTTGTTACTAACTTACCAACATCATCCCCTTTTCTACTGTTCTGTGACTAGATACACACACACCTATCCATAGGATGCTATCTGTGGTAAACTTATTTTCAAATCCCAGTTCTATCTCGTAAGGTGTGCTAATATCTTCCTAGTGCCCTCACATGTGCGTATATACAAAGCTACGTGTACAAATCACGCCAGCCAATGCCAAGTGAGGAGGAACAGCAATGTCCGAAGAATACCATGTATGATGAGGAAAACATTAGGGACACCCTAGCCACAGTGTATCTGCACCATGACATATGGTGGATTTGTAGACTATTCTGGATAAAGGAATTCTGCTTAGTAAAATTATTAAACTGACTGATAGAGACCTTGCTAATTCTGTAGTATTTTAACCATTCTGTTGTTGTTCTAGGGATTTAACCTAGGGCCTCCTTTACTCACAAGCTGTACTTCCAGCCCTTACAAATCCTTCTTAATGAATTAATCTTTTCAAAGATATTTTACTAGAATAAATTATATACTCCCGTTGATTTTTCTTCTAGGCTTGGAAACTTATTTACTTTATTCTATGATAGATTTTATTTATAGGTGCTAAGTATTACAACTTCATTTTGGCTAAAGAAATAAAAATCAAAATATACTTTCACTTTAGACAGACAAATGTAAACTGACTAAAATCAGAAGTGTTTCATATTAAACCAGGGATATAATAAAACTAGAAAAAACTGAATTATTTCATAGCTCTATTTCTGGGAATAAGAAGGTAATTTTTTTCCAGAAAGCTTCCTGCTACAGCAATCACCATTCATCAATAAAACAAAAACAACAGTAACAATACTACTAAGTACTGTTATTTGCTGGCACCAAATTTGCAGGTGAGACCTAACTCTGCAGACTGACCAATACTTTGTACCTGGCTGATAACAATATTGGCTTATGGACAGGCATTCCCTCTGCCTAGAACCTCTGTCTCCCCTGTCTGAATTGTAAAGAACTCTTGTAATTGTTGTTTTGGCTCTACCTGGGTTAAAAAAAAAAGACAAATATACAGCATTTCTTGTGCATCTGATGATTTACAGAGTGTTCTTTAGAGTGACTCTGCTAGTGGCCAAGGAAACAAACTGCTGGATGTCTCATCTCTGCACCTCCGGCTAAGTATAGTACTAGGGCTTAAACAATGTAGTGCTCACCAATAGGCCAAATGCAATTCGGGGCTGAAAGAACAGTGATGATTTTCTACACCAGATATTTTGTTACAGTCATCATTAGAGGGCCCACTGCAGAAGCACAAGTTGGTAGAGCAGAAAAAGACGAGGTCTTAGTGGGATGTGAGAGGTCACACTCCAGATAGCAGTGCTCTTTAATGCAGTGACTGGGACATGGGCAACCCACTGACTTCTCTGATTTCCTCATTTACAAAAGAAATAATGATATCTACCTAAGGGATTACTGTGAGAATTAAGAGAAACAAAGTAGAAAAGCACTTCCTACATTGGAAGAGGTTAATAACAGCTGATGACATCCTATACATATGCACACCTATGTGAACACAGATGATATCAGAAGGGCTTCATCTTATTGACCTTAAAACAAGTTGTAAGGACGATTTTTCATTAAATACCCCAAGCAGCTATTATGTATTCTGTAGTAAATAATACGGTCACCAAATACATATAATGGACAAACTGCTGGAGTACAAAGTTTGAAAGACTATGCAAAATAGTATTGGCACAGATTTTTGCTGGGCTTTCAAAAATATTTTCAAACATTACTAGTATCATTTATTAACTTTTTAAGAGCAGGAGCTATTATCCCTCCTAGTGTCGAGATGTTAGCTGCCCAATAATTTTTTGCTTACTTGACTAGAGATTTTCATCCCAATGGAGTCACTGATTTCGTAGTATCTGGAAGCTAAGCAACATGAAAGCCTGAGGTACTAATAATTTGATAAAACAGAGATCTGACCTAAGCCAGAACATTTTCAGCCTACTCTTTTCTATGTAAAGCAGTAACACTGGAAAAATTTAACCAAAGGGAAATAATTATAAAATAAGTATTTCAAGGACTGGGACTATAGTCCAGTGGTAAAGCAGCTGCCTAGCATGTATGAGGTCCTTGGTTCAATCCTCAGTATCCTTAATTTTTAAAAAATAAATCTCAGTAGTTAATATCTATTTATGAATTGCATTCAGACTAACCCTAGTAACCATAATAAAATGGAATCTTAAGAATAAGCTGAGACAAATGTCCCGAATGCCTATGATCTTTACAACTACATTGATTAAAAAAAAAGCTACCATCTATTGTTTCACATGTCAGTCACTCACATGGCTGGAAGACTGAATTATGCACCTGTGTCACCCTAATGCGAACAGATGGGTTGGGTGTTTTTGTTGTCGACACTGTAAAATTTCCAGAGTCCTGTAAGGAACACTGGAGAGTATCTTACACGGCATCCCACTGACCTGCACATGTAAACTTTGCAAACGTGGTTTTCCTATTTCTGTGTGAACTGCAGGATGCTGGGCTGCAGTGAGTACCTACCAGACTGCTGAGATTGTTCCTTGGAACACATATCTGATTTTGGCATCCACTTTTGTGACAGTGAGAAATGACTTTTTTTTTTGTAAGTTAAAGTTCCAAATAATAAAAAGAGCATCCGGCAGTGATAGGTCCTCAGAACTGTTTAGATAAAAATACAAAACTTTGAGGTAGTTGTAGATTTTTCATAACTTAATTAATCCAAAGAGTTATATAAGTTGGCTATACTATACTACACCATTCTTTAGACGAGACTGATTGCATCTGGGGTGGTATGGCTGCAGACCCATTCTTTAGAAAAAGTGTTTACTGTTATAATGTTCTTATTTGGTTCAACTTACCACAGTAAAACGTAAATAAAAAATAATCCATATTCTCAATTAGTGTTAGTCTAATGAAAATGCAATGCGATTAAGCAGGACAGACTCTTGTTACACACAAACAGGAACTCAACATTTTCTAGCTCGGCATTCCAAGTGGATACCAACGACCTTTCTTTCTCAAGACAAACTTATTTTGCTGTTAAAAATAAGAATTTAGAAAACTCTGTTAATTTAAACATAAGAGGTGGCCCACATACAAACTCCTTAATTTAAAGGGAAAGTTTCGTTAAAGGAGGCTGTGTTGTCCACTCATGGACCACCTTGAGACCAGAAGATTTTGTAAAGGAAACCAGAGAAAGAGGTTCTGGTTAAAAGTGAATGAGGTGGGGAAGGGAAAGCAGGGAACACTGCGTCACCATGAAACAGCACTGAGGATTACTTTTAATCAGACAGCTGTTAGAGATGGTAGGACACTGTCCCCATCTCTGAGTCAAATCATTGGAAAGTAACTACAGGTTGGTACTAAAGAGGGGGAACAGAAAAAGCCCTGGGGTGGAATGGCAGACACCACTTCCTTGGCTAGGAACCATCAGACTTTTTGTGAGCTCACCATAGAACGGAGGCAATTCCCCTTCTCTTCAAAGTGATCAAAAGGATTAAGACAGTGTGTATAGAATTTTATCCACCACACTTTTTTGTTTTTGGATGTAAAAATAAATGCTTCTCTATGGAGGAAAAGTCATGAAAATAAAGTCAATTCCCTCACATGAATCTCATGGCAGCCTTCCCATTCCTGCCGAAAAGGCAAGGTCACAGCCCAGAGAAATGGATCTTTATGTGCTTATGACTTAGTAAAGAAAAGAGCCACCTGACATGGAAGACTATGCTAAATAGTATATAGTCTCAACGTTGTGACAACTAGGCCAAACAAATCAGAATGACATCTCTCCTGATTGTACAATAAATTAATATATAAAGTATCACCTACCTTTCTAGCTAATGTGAACCTGCCTTGAAGAACAAATACCTCCCAAGAGAATGTTCAGATCCAACAAACCATTAACTATCTAGGGTTTATGTATGCTAATGATTTTATATAGGATAGAATCCAGCTCAGCTGAACTGTGATTCTAATGTCTAAATTTATTTTATTTTTGAAATATCTTAACTGATAATTTATCACAGCCTTCCAGACTTGAGATCAAAGACCTTGAAAAAAATTACCACAAATGTTTAGCTAAAATTATTACTACAAATGTAGGGCTTTCCAGATAAATACATTTATATTTACTGTAAAAGAAACTTGCACATTTTGAAGAGTGCTTCGAATTCAGCCAAACCTGGCAACAAAATATGTTACTTAAAATTAGTGTCAATTTCCTTTGATCTCAGCTGCAGAGTCAAGTAACCTCCCAATGGAAAAGAGAATGAAGTTTAATGCTTACAAATAAATAATTTATGAGATCTGCGCTTTGAAGAGGATGAGGACTTTGTTGTCGCTGTCACAACTAGTGGATTCTAGATGCTTCAGTAAGACTATCTTATTCTCTACTTTCTCTTTATGGCCAATATTCAACCTAAAGATTGGGAATATTTTGAAAGTTTTGGTAGTCTTAAGGTTTCTTGTGACTCTAATAAAACTTCTCTTATATTTATTTTTAAGGGACAAAAACAACAACAACAACAACAACAACAAAACAACAACCATCTGGGCTCAAGCATACCAGTAAAAAAGAGCTATGTAACAGTCTATTCGCCACATTAGACTTTGCATATTATTTAAAATTATGCGTCTTTCAAAAGGAATGGCACCTTTATTCATCCTACTCCTTCCCTTTTTCCAAAATGAAAATGTTAGCTAAGCATCTGCACTTCTCATCACCGCAAAACATGAGACACAGGAACTAAAATTCTAAGTAAGTTAAAAAAGAATGCTGATACGCTGATGTTAAGCCTATACAACACTTTCATTCTGATCGCTGAATACCATCTTATGTGAGCTGTGAAGTTAGTGTTGTCCCCTCCTGATCAATACAGAGTCAAAAATAAAAGCCACATACAAAGGAGATGAAAAGCAAGCAACATGGGAAGGAAAAGCGGGAGTTGAGGACACCACATTAGGTCTCTCAGTTTCCTTTTTTTGTTATTTTGAAAACAAAATTCTTTCTCTACTCTCTTGCCTGAGAACCACTATGGTTTTGTAAAGTCTGTAACGGTAATTACATGTAATCACCCAAGAGGACAGTTATTTGTCTCAAGCCTATAAATACTATGTTAGTAATACTAAACTATCTCCATTGGCTTATTTGTAAAAAGAAAAATATATTATGTATTTATATTTTTATAAAGTTAACACTGAGAGCAGAGGAAGTGTGAGAAGCAGTGCCAATCCCAGTTTCTTGGGACGCGATAACCGACGTGGGGTCTTGCTCCAGCCACCTGGTCAGGCAGTGTCTGAGGAAGAGTCATAGGAGGCTGAGACGATGAAATTGCCACTGTTGGAGTGCCCAGCCACGGACTGGGCGGCCTGCTGGCTCAGGTTGTTACAGATGAGCACCAGCTGGTTGCTCTGGGCCTCGGACAGGGTGCTACAGCTCTGGTACACACTGAAGTTGGTCTTCCTGCCAGGGATGTTGCCCTTCTCACACATGGTCTTCACCATCTTGGCCAGCTTGTTCTTGCCAAGGGCCTGGCAGTTGTACCAATGCAGCGCCGCTAAGTTCACGACCGGCTTGATGGATAGGTAGAAGGGGGCGTCCTCATAGCGCATGGCGGGCGGCCGCCGCTGGGCGTACTCCTTGTAGTCCTGCACCGGGCAGGTCTGCGGCGCGTGCTGCGTGGCATACACGCGCGAGTCCGTCCCTCCTCTCTTGGTTTTGGCATTCAGATCACCGCTGTCTTGACCCATCCACTCCAGGTACTCCAGCCCCGTTTCCGTGACCCGGAGCCGGATATCTCCCCATTTCAAGGTCGACCCGTGGAAGCCGGTGCAGTGCCCAAACGCTTTCGTGTTGTTGAGCCAGACCAGGTTGAGCAGCCCCTCGGGGTTGTACCGGCTCAGCAGGCCCCTTTTCCGCAGGATGAGCTCGTCGGCGAAGGTGAGCTTCATGGACTTGTGCGGCTTGTTGCCCTTCCCTTTGCAGCGGAGCTCAATCTGCTTCTGCTTCAGGGCTTCCTGGGACCGCTTGAACTCCTTGTCCCTGGTGATACTATAGCCGTACCTGTGCTCTTTCAGGTACCGCTCGAGCCCACACTGGTAATTCGCCAGGCTGTTGGGTTCATACTCAGACCCGTCCTTCTGCCTGGCGTCGACGAAGAAGGAGGCGAGGTAGGCATCCAGCTCCTTGCAAGGGATCACGTAAATTTCCCTCGTCTCGGAAGGGTACTTGGAGATGAGGAACTCGCGGAAGTTGCGCAGTGCTGTCTGCGTGCTGCGGATGGTTTTCTCGTTCTGCTCCCTGCTGAGCTCAGCTGCTCTTTCATCCTGGTCTGCAACAAATTGGGGAGGGGAGGGATAGAGAGGGTGTTGATGAGTTCAGACAATGCACTTTCTACTCTGAAATAAAGTTTCCTTTTATAATGAAAAGGGAAAGATGAATCAGTTTTACAGAGATCACTGACAAGTGGTATTTACAGGCCTGTCACACTAAACCCAACGTCGGCTGTGTGAACGTACTGGACAGGAGTGTGGCCCGTCATGGTCGATGGGAGCTTCCTGCAACACTGGCACATATTTTAGTGTGTTAACGTTTGTGCTAAGAGTGAGGTCGGAGGCAGCTTTCATTGTAGGAGAAATGTGGGAGACAGATACACTATTTGTTTTACACAGCGTGTGAGGGCCCCACGAGAGCTGACAAACTCAATCTGAATCACTTCCCTTGCAAAACCGAGGTCGGACTGGTTCCTCTTTACAGAATTAAGCTAAAATATCCACATATTAGTTAACGCAGCACTAGAAATTTCTATGTAAAAACAACTATCCAGGTCTTTATGGCAACTTGGTATTTGGCCTTCTACTGCAATTCGGGTCAACAGTTAATAAGTATTCTGTATATAACGATAGGGCAGTGTATAAAAAGTGATGAAAATATTTGGTATTTTAGAGCAAAATAAGTACACAATTTCATGGCTGTAAACAGAGGACAATGAAATGTGAATTAAACTACTCCAACCCAGATATAAGGAAGGGGTTATGTCCTTGAGTACACTGTTTTAGCTTGTTACTTTATTATTTAAACTGTATCAAGGATTTCAGGTACCTCCTTCTGCTATGGATCCTCCATAACTAACGTGGCCTTCTGTCGGGGTCTTCACACACTTCATTATGCCTCAGAATGCCTCAGGATACTCAATGCGGATCACCAGGTGCCAGGCCTAGAAATCTGCATTGTAATCACTCCCTCCACAGTAATGATGAAGCCCCAGATTACACACTGAGAAACAAAGTTCTAGTGCCTAGGCCCCATAGGGGAAATCTTACTCCATTTTACTTTTTTTCTGAGACAGGGTCTTGCTTTGTATCCCAGACTGGTCCTGAACTCACCATAGAGCCTATGCTGGCCTTTGACTCACAGCAATCCTCCTGTCTTAGCCTCCTGAGTGCTAGGAACAGGCATGCGCCACCATACCCAGGTCATGTGGTGCTGGGGAACTGAACTCCGGAACTTAGCACTTGACTTAGCACTTGCTAGGCATGTGCTTTAACCACTGAGACATTCCTCCAGCCCTATTCACTTGTTTGTAATAGTTAAGTTTGATAATACATTAAATGGTTTCATTTCATGAATGTTCATTAAATTTGAGATCTTAACATGGCTAACAAAAAACACTTTGTTAAAAGGCATCTCTATTATGTGAGGCCTCAGCTGGGTGAAACTCAAAAGGGAAACCCTAAAGTTGAAATTATATGATAGAAAACCAGGCTATCCTACTGATTGTTGAGAGGAAAAAAGAGATTAACCTAAAACAACATAAAAATACCATTTATGACTCTAAAGTGTAAGGTAACAGCACTTTGTTTAACTCCATTATCTAGGGAAACTTTAATTTAGAAGGCTGCTCAACAGAAGGCTGTAATTGTCATTTTCAATAATAAAAGTTTCTTAACAACCTGGATATTATTTATGAACACTTTTTTGTATTATTAAACATATTTATGAATAGCCATGTTATTTTAAAATGATAATTCTAAGGTAGAACTAAAACCCACATAACCTTATAGAATGGGCTAAAATTCACTAGCTAGGTATTTATACAGGCACATTTTTGAGAGATCATATTCCAAAATTCAAATAGATGACAGCATATTTTATGCTTCAATAAACATAACTTTCAGTTATGCTATCTTTTCCAGATGAAATTATTTATATATCAACAAAAATTGCTTATCTTTCTATGCAAAACCTGGAAGCCACAGGTTGAATGTAACCTTTTACCAGCTGGCTTCTGTGACTATTCAAATGGAAAGCCAATGGGGCCAGCATATCTGTTTATTTTGGCTACTTGTTCAAATATCTATCATAGAAGTTGTCAAACTTCAAGCAAAGACTTTCTAAGAAATAAACATTTAGACAACTGTCTTGGAAAAAAATTCCAGTTTCTCAACTTTCACAAAGAATCTTTTCAATAATTTATCTGAGGAAAAAAACTGAGTTTATGCATGTTGCCACCCCACATATACTACTTGAAAAGCCAAACAAAGTGTATAAATCCACAAACCTACTGTTTACTGTCTTTCTTTGTGTTAGAAGATTCTGTTGCAGGCAAAACCTGCCATTAGAAGCAGGACATGAAGCCTGAATTGGCTGAAGTATTCAGAATTCAGGACATATGAGGGGCTATCAAGAAAAGACTGATTCTTTCAGCTGGAATTGGAATCTGTAGAACATTAAAATGTTCAAGGTAAAGTAGAGGCTTAGAAAGAGTTTCTTTTGATTCCATATGCTTTTTTATGAGATACTAACTCTACTTAAGTCAATTTTTATTTTGTAAAGTATTTAATATTCCCTACTTCCTCTTTTCAAAAATAAACTGAAAAAGTTGAAAACTTTTGGCTACCAAATAAAACTGAGTGAACAATATACATTTTTTCAAAGTTCTCTGAAAGAATATGTAAGTGAAAATGTCTAGTTCGTTTGTTGTTGTTGGTTTGAGATAGGGTCTTATTCTGTAGCCTAGGCTGGTACTGAGCTAATTATATAGCTTGTGCTGGCCTCAGACTCTTGGCAATTTTCTTGCCACAGCCTCCTGTGTGCTGGGACTAAAAAAAAGTCTCATCATGTTCAACTAAAAAAAAGTCTCGTTCCATTAGAGTGAATCAAGTAGCATTAATGGGTCTTCTGAAATGAAGTTAGTGAAGATGGCATGGAAGGGACTGGGGTGTATCTAAATGGTGTCCTCACTTGCAGCAGGTCCTTGGTGAAGTGACCAGCTCTCCTACTTCTGTCTCTGCTCCACTTTTAAAAGCAAGCCCACCCATTCCGAGCCGAAACACACATCCACATCCTTTCAGCTCATCATCAGCCCAGCCTTTCTGCAAAGGCTCTCCTTCACTGCTACATGGACATCCCCTCACTAACAGAGAGTCATCGTGTTTGCTTAAAATAGAACTTAACAGAAATATTACAGTGTCGTAGCATTTCCTAACTGTCTGGGATGATCACAGGAAGAGGCTGGAAGGGAAAAGACACATTCATTTTACACAAATAAGGAAAAGGAAATGATTTTGAAATCAGGTTTAAATAGTAATATTTTTCAGACAATCAAGACCAGAAAAAAAGTGGTAATAAAATGTAAATAAATAAAGATGTAAGTAAATAAAACACAAAAATATTACAATCACATTCATTTGCACTTTTAGAAAAACTTCTGATCCACTTCTTTTTGAAACTTTTTATTAGGTGCAACATATACAAGATACAACAGCTGGTCACGAAAGGCATGTGGTTAATGTTTACAAACCGAATATGCCTGTGAACCCAGTACCGAGATCGTGAAAGAGGACATCCTAGTCCCTCGAATTCTCTCTCTTCCGAAGAGCCACCATTTGCCTCGCACCAATGAAACTGCTATTCTAACTTGAAGCATCACACGTTTGATTGGCTTGCTACTCTGGCACATGTGATGGCATCTCATGGACTCTCTTGTATCTGGTTTCTTCTGCCAATGTCAGGATGGTGGGCTTCACTCATGTGGTGTAATTGCAGGTAACTTATCCTCTTTGCCATGTATAATTTATTGAGTGAATTTATCACAATTTATTTTTCTATTCTACTGAACACTGCATTCAGTTAGTTTCCAGTTCGGGGATGCTTCTAACAAAACTGGTATGAATACTGGGCATGTAGTTAGTTGTGGAACTGCGGAATCAAGAGATGGTATGTCCAGCCTTAACAGGTGCTGACCATGTACTCTGCCCACCACGAGCGTGTGAGAGTTCAACAGCATTACAAAAGCCAGTCTTTTTTATTTCAGGTATTCTGGTGGGTGAGAAGTTTCACTGATCATGCTGAACCCTCTGTATGTGTTTTTTGGCCATCTGGATATCCTCTTGTCTAAAGAGCCTGTGCAAGTATTTTTGTCCACTTGTGTTACTCACTGTAGAAGGTTTTAAACAATTCTAGATATGAGTTTGTCATAGAATGTATTTCAAGTATCTTCTCCCAGTCTATCTTGACTTTTTACTTTCTTAAATTATGTCTTTTAATGAACAAGAGTTCTTAATATGATAGTCCAATTTAACAGTTTTTTCCTTCATGGTTCTCATTTTTGGTGCAGGTGTGTCTTATTCAAGAAATCTTGCTAATTCCAAGGTCATGGAAGATCTTCTATTTCTTCCAAAAGCTTTAACTGTTTTACTTTTCAAATTTCCATTTCAACATCCACCTAGAGTTAATTTTCTCCTTCAGTCACTGTACACTAGAATATTCACCTTGATGTCCTTAGAAATTAGGAATTATTTTTAAAAACAGAAACCATTATCCATTTGATTTTAATGAACAAAATTTAAATATACAATATTCAATCCCTAGTACCACCAGGACAGGCAGACAGAGACAAATAAGACAATACAAAGTTGCTATAATCTAAGAGTTGTATAGTATTTTATATGAATATATCATAATCCATTTATCCACTTTCCTAATTTATTAGGGATATTTGCCTTCTTTTTCATCTTGTTACTATTAACAATGCTGTAATGGTACTTACACATTTCCCAAATATGAGCAAATACATTCGGAAAGCAGAACTGTGATACTGTTGTTACCTGCAATTTATACTAATCATAATAAGGTAGAAAAGTGATGGCTTAATCACACCTTCGACTTAGAATGCATCATCATACTGAATCTTCACTCACTGAGTTAAGAAAATAAATCATGGTTTTATTTTCCATTTCTTGTGTTAGATTTGACACTTTGCTCAAGTGCTTCTTAATTCTCTGAATTTTCTCTTCTCTCAGCACTTGGGAGGCTGAGGCAAGAGGATTGCCATGAATTTGAGGCCAGCCTGGGCGACGCAGTGAGTTTAGGATAGCCTGGACTACAGCGTAGGACTCTGTCTCAAAATAAAAGTGAAATTTGATTTTGTCATTCACTGCACACCACTCTCAGTGGAAAACTGAGGTCTCATTTCTCTCTGAAATCTGTATTCACACATCTTGGTGTCAAATCCAAATCCCAGTCTGATTGTTTTATTTAAGCCTTTTCTTACAGGCAGTTTTCAGTTATAGGTGACTTCTAGATTTAAGAAAATGTGTTTTTTGTTTCTCTTTGAAGTGATTTCAAAGAGAAGTGGGTTCAGAAATCTTTGCTATATTTTCTCAAAGCAAGAACTCTGACTTATTTCTTTGCATATGAATGAAAAACTGCTGTTAACTTCTAGTTTCTAGTGTGGTGTTTGGCACCTTACAGGGATTCCACAAATGTTTGGGGCCTTATGATCTTGTATTTTGAAAACTGCATATCAGATTGGCATTGCTCTCTCGTGATGTAAACCTATTCATTTCCTCCTATGTTAAGACTTCTTCAGTAAACTCTTGTAGAAGTGGGCTTTTCTTCTTCTTCTTTTCTAGAAACAATACAGGGGCTGAGGCCATGTTTAGATGACTTGGTGCAAACAAATCATTCCCAGGTAAAAAAAATTCATATCCTACTACCTCAGTGGATGGCCAGAACCAAATGAAACAGAGAATTCTGAAGTCAACCACCACCTCTTACCTCTCTCTAATCCTCCCAACACAAATGGAAGGCATTGGGGTTTGCAGAAATTGTACGATAAAGGTTTGAGACAATCTTATCTAAATCTTAATACATCAAGAGATACCAGCTGACAAATAATTAAACTCATATTATCCTGCACACTTATTTAATTTCCTATCACACCTATTAGGTTGTGACCTCTTTAAGGAAAAAAGGATGCTTACAGATGGCCTTGTTAACTCTCTCTCTCTCTCTCTCTCTCTCTCTCTCTCTCTCTCTCTCTCTCTCTCTCTCTCTGTGTGTGTGTGTGTGTGTGTGTGTGTGTGTGTGTGTGTGTGTGTGTGTAAAACTGGAGACTGAACTGAGGCTTGAAGCATGATAGACGAGTTCTACCACTAAGCCTCACTAAATCTGCCCACCTGCCTCAGCTTCTGAGGTAGATGGAATTACAGACATGTGCCACCATATCCAGAACAGATATATATATCCCATGGATCATTAAGCCCTTATTTTCCACATATCCTGGCTACTAATATATGTCCTGGCACACCAGAGCTACCCAGTGAATGCATAAAGAATAACTAACTACATAAACCAATAAAATATAAATAACTTCCAATCCGCAAATGCTCCACAAGTATTTTGAACTGACACCCCAAGCTTTGACCACACGATGACAAAAAAAGGGGAGAAGTTCTGGACATATATTACTTTCAAAAATGCATTTTAAAAATGTCTATTCCCCTCAGATTCTTTGCTTGTGTGTATGTTTTTGGACAGGGTCTTACTCTGCTTTTTGCATGACTGCTACTGGCCCTTCTACCTAAAAGCTGCACACCACTGCCTCTCCTACTTTAGTCATCTTCATCTTTACTGTCACCATGTCACTACAATGGCTTTGGTTATAAGTAAGTAGGGCAGAGGAAGTCTCTGTGAAAGGTGAGGGGAGGCTTGAAATAAGTACCACCCAAAAGAGCCCTAATACTTCTTAAACTTACTCTAAGCTTCCTTTTTTTGAGACAGGGTCTTGCTCTGTAGACCAGGTTGGCCCTGAACTCACCATGGAGTCTGGGCTGACCTTGGACTCATGGCAATCCTTCTGTCTCAGCCTCTTGAGTGCTGGGATGACAGGCATGGGCCACCATGCCTGACTTTGTGTGGTACTGGAGAATCGAACTCAGGGCCTTGCGTTTGTAAGGTAAGCACTTTAACTTAAAAGAAGTCATTCCATAAAACCCAATACACTGAGCTGTGATTTCATTTCTGCTGAATGTAGCTAGCAGACCAAAGAGTTTTTGGTTACTGATTTCCAAGAGATCTGCGTGTGCACTGGATGACGTCCCAGGACGAGCGTTACTCCCAGCTCAGGAATACCTGTCAATAGCCCGAGTTATGTTTTGTATGCAGCGGCTTTTCTATACTTCTTTACATGGTCTCTATGCCCCATTAATCCAATCATTTCTTCCTTTGTTAGGAGACGGCATGGAGAAACACATAATTAGTTGGTATCTTATATTCGCATTTAATTTGAGATTGATGTTAGATTTTAATTCAAATCCATTTGCTTCCATTGCTGTAGTACATAATTTAAAATAAAAACAATCTTAGTTATCATGTGTGATTTTATTAAAGTAGTACCTCTTGGGCAGTAAAAAGCCATTACCTAGTATTTAACTTCTCCCTTAATATTTTCTTTTAAGAGTATTTTGTCTCATTTTTTATTTTGTAGAGAAAAAAATGATGTTGAGTTTCTCTTATAAACCAGTGAATGATCAGTCCATAAGCTTATTAAGAACACATTTTAAGTCTGAAAATTAAAAAATACTCTGGAAAGTAAATTTACATTTGTGGAGGTAAGGTTGGACTCAATATTTAATCTACCTCATGTATGGCCCAAGAATTTCAAGACCTGTGTGAGCAGTCAAAGGCAAGTCCCTGATGGTTAAGAAGACCACGTTATAGCCAGAAAGAAGACTACTAGCACAATAAAACTGATTTTAGAAACTGTGTGGCGCTGTGCAGTTAGGCAGTGAGTGTGTGGCATAGGCTCCAGGTCCTACAGGCCTGCGGAAGGAAGAGCGGGCTGAATGGGAAGGCAAATGAACGGCCCAGGCGGTATGCTCTGGTCCATGGAGCACGGGGGACTTGGGTAGAGGGAGACAGACGCAAAGCTAACATACAAACCTAACACATCAGGTGGTGATAAAGTGAGCAAAGAAAGAATAACAAATGTCACAAGCAGAAGTGAGTACTGACTTTTTTTTTTTTTTCAAAGCAGGTTTGTCAGGCCAACCTAGTGGTGCACACCTGTAGTCCCAGCACTTGGGGGGCTGAGCTGGAAGGTTGCCAGTGCAAGCCCAGCTTAGGCCACGAGCTCTATCTCCCTCAGCGGACTAGTTACTCCAGTGTCTTCTTTCCAGGGACAGGAAAGCATTTGAGAAGTAGCAGTATGCAACATGTATTTGCTGATCACATTAGTATCAAAGCTAAAGGAAAGTTACTGAGATAACTCTTGTGTGTGTGACTACCTGGTCTACTTCAAAGAAACTATACTCCTTTTACTTAGAAAGCCTTAAAAAGAAAATCCAGCAAGTGGCTGGGACTCAAAATCAAATTCCATGTACTGACCTTATCTTGTCAGCTGTGGATGGGGTAGATAATGTTGACATTTGCAATAACGGTACATAACAACATATGAGTCTGCAGCTCTTCCAAGGGCTACTTCCTTAGGAAAAGGAAGTATGAGCCATCACACTAACTGGTACAAGACAACATCTTTGTTATTGTCTAGATAAGTAAAAAATAGTATTTTAAACATTATATGGGGCTGGAGGAATGGCTCAGTGGTTAAAGCACTTGCTATGCAAGTGCTAAAGTCAAGGCTAAATACTAGAGTTCAATTCCTCAGCACCACATAAGTTGGGCATGGTAGCCCCCACCTATAATCCCAGCACTCTGGAGGCTGAGACAGGAAGACTGCCATGAGTTCAAGGCCTGTCTGGGTTCCACAGTGAGTTCAGGACAAGACTGGGCTGCAGAGTGAGACTCTGTGTCAAAAACAAAAACAATATATATCAATGAATGTATGTCAAAATGAATATATGCATGAAACTGATAGTTCCCTCCTCCCACCCTCTAAAGAAGGAATATACTTACATTACAGTGTTGTCTATTAAGAATTTCCTTCTTCCACAGATGTATTCATTACAATGAAATCAATTTTGGAGGAAAGCAATCTTAGTATCTTGAAATCAGACTCCAAGCCAGGCTTGGTGGCACAGGCCTGTAATCCCAGTATTCTGGGAGGCTGAGGCAACAGGATCACAAGTTCAAGCCCAGCCTGGGCAACTAAGAAACTTAGAGAGATCCTGCCTCAAAATCAAAACCAATCACGGCCGGTGATATGGCTCAGATCAAGGCCCTGGGCCTGATCCACAGGATCACCAAAAATGTGAGCTGTATTTCTTTCAAAAGTGGAAAATGAAATTGTGATAACCTTATAATTGTCATAAAATGTATTTAAGAGTCACTGCCCCTCCTCCTTCTCTTAATGTGTGTGCATGTGATCCCAGAGACTGAAGCTGGGGCCTGCTGAGTGCGGAGCTGTCCCTCATCCCTTTTCAAAATAGTATCTTGAAATATGGCTCCACTAAGTTGCAAAAACTGGTGCCACACTTGATCCTCCCGCCTCGGCTCCCAGCAGGTGAAATAACACGCACATGCACCCTATGTGGTTCTTCTTTCCTTTTAAAGACCCAACCCCTTGCACTTCTCCACTTTCTGCTGGAACCTTTAAAATCTGGCTACTAGTTAACATCAGTAACTGAAGGCAGACCTGTATGCTACAGGAGCTAACCTACCGGCAAATTATTTTTAAGCTTGGTTAATCTTTTCCAATAGTAGAAGTAAAATACAATTCTCATCTACATATTCAGGAGCCCTACAATCTACAGTAAGAGTACCAGATAGTGCAGTATGATTTTTTTGTAGTATTTTTTTTCACTGAAGCAGAAATCACTTACATAAACATTAGTCATCTGCTCATTTCTCTTGAATGTATGCTTTGTGACTCAGAGCCTCTGGAGAATTTTCTCCTTAATAAGAATTTAGAAAGCAAATAGAGTATAACACATACTGGTATCTATTAAACCGACAAGGGCTCTGAGGTACAGTGGAAAGGTCTGTGTCTCTTAATGGGATCAGCTGTTGTCTGTGTGGTGGCTGCATCAGGCCACGGCGCTGTTTGTTGGAAGTGTGTGTGCAGAGCAGGTGAGGCCTGGACTCTGCAGGTCCTTACAAAAGGGATGAGTTTATGGCTAGACGGGGAGAGGGGTTTGCATTTTTAACAAGTCCCCAAATGGTTCTAAACAGGTGTGGTCCACAAGGTCAGCTGGAAGAAGCAGCACCTTGCCTCTCCTTCCCTTTCCCAGAAGGCCTAGATGCGGAGAACTCTTCCTTCCCAAAGGCCTCAGCCCACGCCCTATCTCACTTCAGTACTGGCCATGCTGCTGAAGAGAATGTTTTCAGATCTAAAAGTTCTTATTTCCCAGGCATAGAGTTGCCAAGTAATGTTCATTTAAGTAATTTCTGTTTAGTAAAACACACCATAAAAATTATACTGGCCTGATCCATATTATTATTATTAGACAAAACAACCAAATTAAGGAATTATTTCCTTAAAAAATAATCATGCTCAGACTTTTTCTTAACTTCAATACTGTTTCTCTGATTGCTAAAGAATATTTTAAAATCTTCTTTTACTTATTTGCTTTCATTCTAATAGGTAATGCCACCAGTTTTGCCAATAAGAATGGTGGGTTCAAATATAAGAATTAACTAGCTCTGTGAATCTAGGTATGTTTTATAAACTAAGCCTCAGTTTATTCAAATGTAAAATGGGTAAAACTATACTTCCCTCTTCAAAGTTGTATGAAGGTTAGGACAGGATAGTAAACCACTCAGCTCAGGGTCGGGTCCACAACCTCGGGGATCCAACCCTCTAGGCCAGTGTTCCTATCTAATATGAGCCTCTCCTCCATGGATGCTTTAATCTGTTGCAAACATCTGGTAATTCTCTCAAGGCAGACTTTCTATAAAGGCAATTTTGGGGATCTGTGCATAAATGAGTACCCTCTCTTGGACAGATGTGGGCCACCGGAGTTACTATCTGCTGTGTATCTACAGCACTCCACGGGGCGAGAATTCTTTGTTTTGAGAAGCTTGCTGTGCCATTACAGGAAGAGGCAAAGCTGGGCATGGAGGCACAGGCCTGTAAGCCCAGAAATCTGGGAAGCTGAGGCAGGAGGATCTCAAGATCTCAGCCTGCATGACATAGTGACATAGCCAGACTCTTGTCAAAAAAGCCCCCAACTCCTGAAAAGAAGCAAAACACAACAACAACAAAGGCTAGGACCTGGGTTCAATCCTCAACCATGCCAAAAAAGGCACTATGACTGTATGAATTTAGTACATATTAAATGAGTAAAATTATAAAATTATCTCTTCTGACAATGTTTTTTAAATTAAGAAAATAAGAAAAAGGGAAAAAGGAGGTCATCCAACAGGTGTGAAAATAAACTAGATGAAGGGCCTTAGATATTAATTAATTCCATGTCACAGAAGAGAAATTAAGCATTCTGCAGAGCAAAAGCAAAGAAACAGGACAAAAGAATAAATACTGTGCCGTATTAATCACAGCGAGGAGGCTTTCTTCTTGGCCAAATATATTCTTAAATCAACTTTAGAATGTGGCTGCATGTGTAGGCTTAGCAGCAGGCAACCCACCCGATGGTAATTAATGTAATAAATCACCTTGTGGACTTTTCTGCAGAATTTGACAGTACTCGATATATTGCTTATTAGAGACTGCAGAAATTTCTCCTTTACTTTTTTATTATACTGCCAGACCCAATGAATCAAGAGTCCCTTCTGATGTGTCTAAAATATCTGCTGCTAGTATAATATATAAAATATATTGTGAGCTGCTGCCATCAGATGTTGATATATAAGACATCAATATACAATTTAACAAAAGAATCTTGCTTAACTCTCTCTTTCCTTGACTCAAGGCAACTGCAGAAGACTCATGAATTCATTATAAATGTGATGATATTTTCTATGATTTCATAGCCTTATCATATGCCTCTCCTTTTCAGCCGCCTTTCTTTGAGGGACTTGCTCTGTACTTCAACCTGGCCTCAAACTCAGAGCAATCCTCCTGCCTCAGCCTCCCAAGTGCTGGGATTGCAAGCATCTACCATCATGCCCTGCTTATGCAGTGCTGGGGAACTGAATTTGGGGTCTTGTGGTTGTCAGGTACGCACTTTGACTGCTGAGCTATGCCTCCAGCCCTCAGTTCATTCTTTAATGACTCCTAGAATATACTCCAGGACAGTCTAAAGGACAGGTATTATTTTACCAACCTATGCATGCTCTTTTATTGTTTTCACATCTGATTTTTTGCAATTTTTAAAAACTAAACATTAAATCCTTTCCAAAAGCATAAATAAATCCTAGCACAGTTCAGGAATTCAGTCACCACCGTCCTGCACCTTGGTAAGTTTACATACTTATTTTATATTTCTGACAGGGTCTTGTTCTATAGTCTAAGCTGGTCCTGAATTTACTGTGCAATCCAGACTAGCCTCAAACACATAGCAATTCTCCTGCCTCAGTCTTCCAATGTTGGGATTTCAGGTGTGCATCTCCACCCCTGGCTAATTCTTACATGGTGCTGGGGAAATCAAACCCAGGACCTGACACATGATAAGCTATGCCCCCAGCCCTGTGTTTACATACTTTTAAATTTTCTGTGCATAAGCAGCTTTTATTTTAGAATATATCTAAAGTTTAAAAGATGTTTTAAAGGGTAATGATTCATATGATTTAAAAAAATATTTGTGTATGCTTGTGATACAAATTCATTTTTATGTTGATTACCTACCGCTTTGGAAACTGGTGTACATGTGTATCACTTTTTGATTTTTACCCCATTTTCTCCCCTACATTCTCCCTCATCTTTAAGTTTCCTTCCCATCTCTGATAAGTTTACCTCCCTATCCTGTTTTCTCTCTCACATTTTGCTTTTTTAGTCTTTTATATTTATCACATGTAAGTGAGACCATGTAATTGTTAACTTTTTGTGTCCAGTTTACTTTGCTAAGCATTATAGTCTCAAGTTATATTCATCTTCTTAGAAATGCCTCAAGTTTATCTTTCTTTACGCAGCATAATACTCCATTTGTGTATTTACATTTTCTTCATCCATTCATCACTGATGGATATATAGACCATTTCCATGATTTCATTATGAACTGTGCTGCTATATATACAAGGCTATGCCTATGCCCTTGTAATACGGTAACAGTTGGCTGAAACGGAGATTCTGAGGTACTTTCCTCAATAAAAATAACTTCATATATAAACAAAGTTAGTATAAAATTTTTCCCCAGAAAATACAAAGCATACAAAAGAAGTCAAAAGCGTGGGTGCTGTGGCTCAGTGCAAGAGTGCCTGCCCAGCTCAAACCCAGAGATGGCAGAGACAAGAGTAACCACTCTCAATAAATACATTATTCACAGAGGGCCACTGGGTATCTTTATGTAGGTAGACCTTTCCAATTAAAAAAAAAAAAAATCTTCCCTTAAAATGAGCCCTCCTTTCTACATTGCTAGTGGGACAGTAAACAGGTACAACCATTAGGGAAAGTGGCATGGAAATTCCTCAAAAAACCTGAAAGTTGATATTCCATTTGACTTGGCTATATCTCTTCTGGGTATCTTCCTAAAAGAGTTAAAGTCACCACACATGAGTGAGGCATGCATACCCATATTTACAGCAGGACAATTTATAATAGCCATATCCTGGAAGAAGCCAGTATGTCCAACAACAGAAGAATGGATAAAGGATGTGGTACATATACACAATGGAATACGATTCTGCCATAAAGAATGACAAATTTGAAGGAATCATCTGTAGGAAAATGGATGTATTTTGAGACCACTGTGGTCAGTGAGATGCATCAGACCCAAAAAGTTAAATATCATATGGCCTCTCTAATATGAAAAACAAACCACAGAGAATATAAGAGATATGGAAGAAAGTAAGAAGATGGACTGTGAGGCGAGGCAAAAGGATGGTGGGGGTGGTGGGAGGGTGAGAAGTGGAAAGGGATGCAGTATGTAGATAAATTAAAAAAAATAAAAAAAATGTAAAAAGAAATCTTTCCTAATGGTGGGGATGGAACTCAAAGCCTCATTTATACTATAGAAGCATTCTACACTACCCCTAGTTCCCAATTTAAAATTTTAACTAAAAATATTCTTTATCAGGAGCTTAGCAGCCCATTTGGTCTTAACTATACTCTCTCAGTCCTTGGTATTTCCCCAAATGCTCTGACCTACCTCCCTAGTCCATCTGGACCAGGAGGACCTGCATTACTGCACATTGGCCAGAAGGACCCCCATTCCAGTTTTCCAATGTGCCCTCCTTTTAGGATCCTGAGGGTATCTCTTCTCCAAAGAGTTTACACAAGATGGTCCCTCCATCAGCAATGAGAAGCACACTTCCCAACCACCCATCCTTCATCCTCAGCTTAAATGTCATGTCCATGGAGTCTTCCAACATCCCCTAACCCTAGCAGAGGTTCTGTTCTTTCCTATCACCACATAGCTAATCACAAATTATCTATTTGTGATTATTTGACTAACATCTGTAATGTACGCTCTATTTTGAGCTGATGCTGAAATGTAAGGCCCGTGAGGGGACGGACTCTCCCTTCCCCCAATTCATCCCTAGTTAAAGAAATGAACAGCACACATAAAACACTTGTTAAGTGAATTCATTTGACTCACGGAACAAACCCACTTAAACTAAATAAGGAAAACATAAAGCCAAAAGAAAACACAAAAAGTCCAAGTTATATCATCATTTTCCTTTCTAGAAATTTTGCTACTTACATATTTACTTCAGCATTCCACAAAATATAGTCAATGCCTCAAAATCGGAGTACCTTCCCTGGATATGCTGACCTCAGCTGTTAAATACTGATTCTCACCCTCTCCTGTGAGGACCACACATCAGCTGGAGATTGGAACATGTAAAGGAAGAAGAGCAGGAAAAGTTTTGGTGATAAAGTTTTTGGAGAAATAAAGTAAACTGACGAGAAGATGGTCCGGGGCCTAAAACAACCACTTGCAGCTAGCAAAGATTTGCAGGTGAAGATTACGAACTTGGGAACCAGAATCCCAGCTCTCCCACGCACCTCACTGGGTACCTTCCAATAACATCAGTCTTTCTGTGACTTAAGTTTCTTTAACAGTAGAGTGAGTTAATTACAGCCCTAACATCAACTGGGTTAGCATATTAATTAGTGAGGCAATAAGTATTCTAGATAATACTCTAGAAGCACTGGCTGTTATTATTGCTATTTTTGTTTCACATGCTTTAATTCAAGAGAGTGACAGCCTATGGCCCTGTATGCTGCATGGGCATTTAGAAGTTAAGTAAAATCACCATTTATTAATTGTCCTGTCCATCATTACGGCAGTGAGAAGTGAGTGACGGGAAAGCACTTTTCATGAGCCTGCTGAGATCCTCTGGCTTCAGTGACTGAGAATAAACACAACACAACATACATCCTGAGATGAAACGCTAGAAGCCAAAGTTAGAATAGAAATCATCTCTTCCTATAAATTTACACTCAAGTTACATGGCGGCATATCTTGGTTTTAAGGATGAGAACAGGAAGGCCTCTTGCGCTGAAAAAGCAAAATGAAGTTAAAAAAAAAGAAGTTATTAACCAACTTGAAACAGAAGATGTATGGCACATAAAGCCAAAGGAAAACAGATAACACATAAAAATGGAAATGCTTAAAACTCTCATAAATTACCTTCCTCTCTTCTGTGTTAAGCTATTAATATTCATTAAATTCCACCCAAGAAGCAATAATCTAATGGATAGGAGGAGCATGCTAATTTCTCTAAGTGGGGCAGTGGATGATAACAAAATGTATTTTTGAAAAATTCATTATAAAATAAAAATTAAAGTATTTTTATATACGGAATAGCACACTAGTACCCATTTATATGTGTAGGCAAAGCAGGAAACTAAAGCTCTTCTTCTGACAAGGAGACAGATGCTGTCAACAATAACAGAATTATAATTATTAATTATGGTAATACACAAAGTGTTTAAAAGCTAGTGACCCATAACATAAATCTTAGTTCACTCTAAAGAGTAAAATTATTTTGTAAAATGTAATTTCAGGCATTATTGTTAAAAGAAGTGATGTTCACACTAACTGAATCTAACCCTGAAGTCAAATTCACAGAGCAGTAAATAATAGAATAGTAAGAATTTTTAAATTTTCCCTGCTGAATGAAGGGTGTAAAAACTAATCATACTTTTTAAGTTTTAACTATAGTTGGCCATTTTGTATATTTCACTTTTTATAACTGACTGTTTAATTTCTCGCTAGGTCTCTATCCTGTTCTGATGTATACTTCTATGTGTAAAAATGCTTTTGAACAACAGCCCCCAAATATGTACAGTTATTTACACTACAGTTATAGTGTAAATACTACTGCCAACACGTTAGAAGTTAGTAACTAAGCTTAGTTTCTTAGCTGGAATAAAAAACTGCGAACCTAGCATTTTCTTTTGGCACCACATTGTGTCACTACTGGAGTGTACTGCCATGGCTTTGTCCCTTAATTATTACCTGGTTATCTTTTCTATTATTATCAGTTATGTGTATTACTAAAAATTTATTTCTATCAATCCCTTCAAGAGACGTAGAAAGGAGGTCAAGTAAGCGGTTTACCAAAAGTCCTAAGACGTACTGGGCAGTGCTAATGAGTGAAAAACTAGGGATATTTTCAACATTTTAAAACTCTCATATCAAATGTGGAAGACGGGGCTGGAGGAATTACACAGCAGTTAAAAGTGTTCGCCTTGCACGTGCAAGGCCCTAAGTTCAATTCCCCAGCACCACATAAAGATGGGTGTGGTGGTGCACACCTGTAATCCCAGCACTTGGGAAGCTGAGGCAAGAGGATACGAGGATTGCTCTGAGTACAGGTACAGCCTGGCCTTCACAGTGAGTTAAGGACCAGCCGGGACTACAGGACAAGATTCTGTCTCAAAACGAAACAAACAAACAAAAAAAAGTGGCAAAAACACACGAAAACATGTTCAGGACTGTTCAAGATTGTCAGTCATTAGAGAAATGCAAACTGAAACCGCCATAAGATGCTTTTTCACATCCAGCTTTGACTTGGCTATAACCAAATGTGAGACCATAACACATGTCAGCAAAGATGTAGAGAAATTAGAGCCATGTACCCTGATGGTGGGAGTGTGAAATGGCACAGCTGTGAAGGAAAACAATTTGGCAGTTCCCCAAGAAGTAAAACATGGAGGTACCATATGACCCAGAAAGCTTACTTTCAGGTATATTCACAAGAGAACTGAAAACATATGTTCACACATAAACTTGTATAAGAATGGGCAGAGCAGAGCTTTTTATTTTTCTAGCACTGGGGATTGGTCTCAAGGCCCTGAGCATGCTAGGCAAGCCCTTTTTGCTGAGCTATGTCCCTACCTGTTTTTATTTTGAGACAGGGTTTCACTAAAGTGCCCTAGCTGGCCTAGAACTGTTCAATATGAAATTTTCGGTTAGGATTTATGCCACAGTAACGGTCTGATGTTCTCAACTTCTGCCTGGTTCTGGTTCTTGACAACCTGTGTACCTTAGTAACTACAAATGCCTTCCTGTCTTTGTCTCTTCTCTGTCTCTCCACTCATGGTCAGACATATCCTGTCCATCCACCCAAATTATAGACCATTAGACCATTCTTTGCAAATTTTTGTAGGTTTTTCTTTGATAGGGTCTCCCTCTGTAGCCCAGCATGACCTTGAACTCACAGCAATCTCCCTGCCCTAGTCTTCCGAGTGCTGGGATTACAGGCATGCACCACCATACCTCTTTGTGGTGCTTGGGGATCAAACTCAGGGTCTTGTGCTTGCTAGGCAAGTGCTGGAACCACTATGCTATTCTTCTGGCCTATAAGTTCTTAGACTTAGTCCCCCTAACATATTGTTAAAATGTAGGCATGCTATAGAATGTTTCAGTGCTTCAGTCATTTCTATGAATGAATAATATTCTAGTGCATAAGTACACTGCACCTTATTTATCCATTCATCAACTGGTAAATATTTGGTTTGTTTCTGCTTTTTGGCTATTATGGAAAATGCTTTGTTCTGAGATCAATAATCTAAGCCCAATAATATAATCCAAGGTAAGGAATTACACAGTGATGAGTGTGCACACTGGGGGTATGTCCTAGAAAGCACAAGACTGTACACTTTAAAAGTGGGATATTATGGCACACAAATCATATCTCAGAATGGGACACATTTTGGCAGAAACTGCTCACCCTCACCATGCTTGTTTGGTTGGTCTCTAATCTATGCTTCTGCATGTAACCGTTCACCCAGACTTCAGTAAGTAGCCCCAGTAAACTCACCGACTCATCAAAGTGGATGCTGGTGTCATCATTACGTTGGCTGTCTATCACACCCTATCTGGGGTAAATAGATGTTGGTGTTTATGTCTACCCAGGAAAAGTTATTCCCAGGACACAGTTATCCACCACAGGCTGTAGTCCCTATCTTTCACAACGTCCCAGCTATATGACATGCAAAAGCTTTCTGAACATTAGTGCTAAGGCAAGTTTCTTGCCCCAATGAATGCCTGAAGTCCCCAGTTTCTGCTGGGCTCTGGATTTTGATACCTCAAGTTGCTAACTCTACAAATGCAGTCATACAGCACTCTACTTAGATATATACTGTCCATTAACAAAAATTGCAGATCGCTCCTATCAAATTTTGTTCAGTTCTGACTCCAGTCGGGCTTCCAGCTACTGCTGAATCTGCCATCACCTTGTATAAAATTTGAGCTTTGTTCACCTCCTTTTGGCCTTCGGGTTTGTGGCTGCAAACTGGTTATGGACAGATCAACATGAATTTCACAATCACTGGAGTTACTGATGCCTGTTTAGATCTCTGTAATACCCCCACGGAGCAGAGGCAGAACCCCAATAATAACATTGACAAGCACAGGCAAGGGATGAATGAGCCTCTGTGCTTTTTGTCACCTAAAAATATTTCAGTATCTTCAATTTTAAAAATGCATACCCATTATAAGAATTAAAGTATCCACAGAATAAAAAGAAGAAAGGTGCTTCCCCTTCAGCTCATTTCAAAACTGTCTCCTTAATTCCTATTCTTTTGGATTAATACCATAACCCAATTAGTGCTATTTCCTTGCCAACCTGTGTATATTAAAACACATGGTTTATAAAGTAAAATGGTATATTTTACATATAATTACGTCAGTTTTTATACTTTACACCATAGGTATAAAGTGGACACTAGTCCATCTCATACATACGGCCACAGCCTCTAATTACTACACAGTGTTCCATTACTTAAAAAGTAGCTGGTTCATTTTGGAGTTTCGCTGGTACTGAGATCCAATAAACTGCTGCCATAAGAAATTATCTATGATTTTGCCACTATTTCATACTCTCTGGCTTCCAGACAGGATGGTGGCAGAGTAGGAGCCCTGCTTAATGGCTCCTCACAGGCTCATCCAAAAAGTTGAGACACAGTTAAAGAACTAACTACTCAACTGAGCTTGAAGAGGGAGAAGAGCTCCAGGAGCTAAAAGGAGGCTGTGGAAGACTGGAAACCCAGAGGACACATCGGAGGCTGAAGAACAGGCCACCTGGGAAGCGCCACGAGCACCCTGCCATAAGCCTGGCTATAAGCAAGAGGAGCTGTACTATTTTCAGACACAGGAGATTTCAAATGAAAAACAGACCAGAAGTGACAAAGACACCACACACTGGTACTCTTCCACAGTGTCAACTTACTACTTTATTTTTACATCTTGAACTAGTGTGTCAGATGAAAACTACATTTCCTAGTATATATTGTTACCAATTGTTATTTTATCTGCTGTCTTCTTTGCAGTGTTGGGGATTAAACCCAGAGCTTTGAACATGCTAGGTGGGCACTCTGTATTGAGCTATAATCCCAACTCCTTCCAAAGAACTTACAGCCTACCAACAACTATGTTACTGGTCATTCAATACATGGTAGACACTTTCCAGTAAGTGCTTATGTTTATTAACTAACTCAATAGTCTTCACAATAACTCTTTTTAGAATATATTATTTTATTTATTTTATAGATGATGAAACTGAGAACCAGAAGGGTAAGGTAATTTGTCCAAAGTTACACAGGTAAAAAGTGTTACCTACATCACTTTTAAAGCTAGTCCGTCCACATGCCTAATCTGAAGTCCATATGCCTAATTATTACAGTAAACTGCCTAAGAATGCTACGTAGGCTAACATGACAGTGAATTCTTAAAAATTATTTATTAAATACCGAATTAAAAAAGGAATGCTTCAAAATGAAATAGTGTTCAAAGGCAAAAGGTTTTAGATACACAATAACAAAATTATTTTTCCTATGTAAAGTACTTTAAAAGTTCTCTATCATCACTAAGCAAATCCAGCACTTCAAAGAATCTGCTCTTGCTCTCACCCACATAGCAGCATTCATGAACATCCCTATCATTATTAGAATGGTAAGACATGCAACCCAAGGCCTCCTAGGGGTTCTGGGTAGTCAGGGCAATGCGGAGGAGCACTGTAACTAATGGTGATCTATATTAGAAGCACCACCTTCCTTGATCAATCCTGTAATATACAAAATTTTTAATAAAGCAAATTTTGTTATGTGAGAAATGTCTGAACTTTATTCATTAAGGCCAATCATGTCTTAGAATTCAATTATTTCACCACTACGTTGATCATACCTCTATCCCTGGTACTTACTGCCCAGGTTTCTGAGGGCCATGGCCAACAGCCAGAAACTAAGGAATAATGTCTAGAGTTGGGAGAGTCAGGGAGGGAAAGAGAGCCTGGTTAGGAGCCAGCACCTGACCAGGATCTAACAGCTCTGGAGGATGTTGACATGTGTTGACAATTAAGACAAGTGACAGAACTGAAGCTGGAACACTACTTTCAAATTGTAAAGTGAATAAAATTACTCAGGACTTTCATTAAAGTAGAGAATTTGGTTTGCTAGGTCTCCTGAGGGCCTGAAATTCTGCATTTTTAATAAGCTTCCAATGATGCCAATGGCCAAGGGACCAAATATACAGAAACGAGGCTCCAGATCACACAATGCAGGGTGCATACAAGGTGCATGCCAGTCACACTTACGGACCCTCAGAGAGGACAGGAGAGGATGGCAGTAGGAAGTTCAGCTGATGGTGGGGCATGCCTGTAATCCCAGCACTTGGGAGGCTGAGACAGGAAGATTGTGGTGAGCTCAAGGCCAGCCTGGGCTCCATAATGAGTTCAGGACCAGCCTGGGCTGCAGAGCGAGACCCTGTCTCAAAAAAGTTCAGCTGATACCAGATGCAGTGGAACATGCCTGTAATGCCAGCCAATATGGAGGCTGGGACAGGAGTATCACCACCCATGAGGCCAGTCTGGGCTCTTGAGTGAGACTTTTGCCTCAAAATTAAATTCTTCTAAAAGGCTTAAGGGTGAGGCTCAGTAGAAGAACACTTGCCTAGTATGTGCAAGGGCTTAGGCACAATTTCCAGTACTGCAAGAAAAAGAAAGGAAAGGAAGGTAAGGAAAAAGAAAGGAAAGGAGAACAAAGGAAAAAGTAAAAGCAGAGCTGGGAGGGGGTGCATGGTAACCACAGCACAGAGAGGCAAAGGCTGGAGGACTGAAAGTTCAAGTCCTAACTGGGCAACTAACTGAGACAATACTTATCTCAAAATTTAAAAATAAAAATAAAAGGGCTGAGGACGTAGTTCATTGGTAGAGTATTCCTCGGTTTGATCACCAGTATCACACACACACACACACAAAGCTGAAATGAAACAATTATATAACAATAACAGCTGCATAGCCAGTATCTCCCTAACTTCCCCAAACTGATCCTTTATTCAGAAAAATACATATCATGCACACAATTTTGTTAAGAAAGTGGAACCCATCCTATGGGACAGCCAAGAGCCGGTGCCTGAGACTTGCCATTGAAGGCCTGTTGACCTACAGCCAGCCAGGGCTCCTCCTACTTGCTAAGAACTACCCACCAATACATCCCATCTGCTGTTCACTCGGGGAAAAGGCCCACCAGGAAGTGAATCTATTTACACAATTGCAAAGAAACCAATACCAGACATGTCTGTGTGGTATTCTCAAATATGAACTAGGCAGCAAAAGAAAACTGGCAATATTAAAAGAGAACAGTGAGGAAAACGGAACTGAATGAAAAGAGAATTCACAAACAGAAGATAACTTGGAAAAAAATTTTAATTGAAATTCTCATCGAAATTATATCTATGATCCTTATAAAAGAAACAAGTATCGAGGGAAACTTTTTTTCAAACATATTAGCAGAAAAGACTTTTCCAGTAATTTAAGGGCTCAGAAGTTTACTTCCTATCAATCCTTTCTTGGGAAATCATTTGATGAATTTCAGCAGTATGAGGTGGGTGGACGGAGCCAGAGGACAGAGGATACACCTAGTGGGAGACCTCAGGGGGGAAGGTTATCAGGCTTGGGGTAAACCAACCAGTCCCCAAGGCAGCAGAAACACTGAAGGCCCAAGGTAGGAACCTTGGGGACTGAACAATCTGATGAAGCCTTACTACTCTCTTACCAAGAAATGCTGCCTAAAGCTTCAGGGAAAAAAGCTACATAATAATGTACAATAACATAAATAATATTTCATTGAATCTAAGCTACAGTTCTTTATAAGTATTTGAAGTGTATTTCATTAATATCTGGTGATCAAAGTTTAGTTGGTAGTATGCTTTTCTGTGAAATATACAATAGTACATTCTAAAAGGCAATGATATTACAGAAGCAATAAAATGTAGTACTATCCATAAGCCAGGCTGTTTTTTCAACACTTACTGTCTCTGTAGCAGGTATTATTCTCACATACACTTATTACCTAGATTAAATCACTTATCCACACAACAACTTTTACAGTATTTATCAGTATGCCAAGAAAGGCAGTCTGAGAACCTTGATAGGAACAGTATCGCAATGTCCCGATAACATAAAAAGTGTCACCGATTCTGAATATTTAGAGTTGACCTATGGATAAAGCAGCAAATTACTTCTGGTCATAAAGACAACAGAAATACCAAGGTACTGAAGAGGGACTCCAAGAGGAAGGGAAGAGGAAGCAACAGAAAGAGTGGTGAAGCCATTAGCTCCATCCTCGGAGGAGTCAGACTTATTTCCTGTGATTATTTTTTCTTTTTTCTGAGACAGGGTCTTGCTTTATAGTCCAGGCTGGTCCTGAGATCACTCTGTAGCCCAGACTGGCCTCAAACTCACAGTAATACTTCTGCCTCAGTCTCCCAAGTGCTGGGATTACAGGCATGCGCCACTATGCCTAGCTTATGTGGTGCTGGTGAATCGAACTCAGGGCCGTGCACTTGCTAGGCAAAGACTAACTGCTGTGCTGTTTCTCCAGCTCCCTCTTCTGTCACTATCCGTAATTCTTCTACTGGTTACTTGTGTATTCTGATAACTTAATGATCAGACAGAGGAAGGCTAGTAAAAATGAGTTAAATCCTTTCATAACAAAGAGTCTACAAATGTTTTCTGAAGTTGATAAACACAGAAATACAGATATATGCAATTTGCTTGAATTTTGGAGAAAATCAAAAAGATTAAAAGGCTCAAAAAAATCCAAAGATTCAAAGGTTCAAAAGTTTGAAGAGTTCAAATTATGGGATAAGAATTGAGCATTAAGGTGAAAAACTGTTACTTTTCAGCAGTTATTATTTTATTGACTGATACATGCATGTATACCTTGATAAAAATAAATTGAAAATACAATAATTTTTTAGGAAAGTCATTCTATAGATTTTAAAGCAATACTGAAGAAGCAGGCTAGTATCAGTACTTGATCAGTCAGTAAAACAACTAATGTGTATCAATCACTAATCATATTCATATGATCAAAAATCTGATCACTGTTCTCACGTAATGCTTTAGTCATAGATATCTGCCATGAACAGCAGCTATTTGTTAGCTCAGTGTATCAGGGTATGTGTTTTACACATTTACAAGTCTCAATCACAAGTAGGTGAACTTAAAGAACATCTAAATAATGAAATATTTTACTTCATTGATATGT
This sequence comes from Ctenodactylus gundi, assembly GCA_004027205.1. Classification (NCBI taxonomy): domain Eukaryota; kingdom Metazoa; phylum Chordata; class Mammalia; order Rodentia; family Ctenodactylidae; genus Ctenodactylus; species Ctenodactylus gundi. The sequence continues at coordinate 248,496 of PVKB01001776.1, forward strand.
GCTGTGGTTTGGATGTGGAGCGTCCCCCAAAAGCCTCATGTATACTGTGTACTGCTGGGGGAGGTGGGGCTGGGCTGGAAGGAGTGGATGCTTGGGGCTTGACATGGAAGGGTGTGTGCTGATTCTTCCTTACCTGCCAGACGTGGCTCTGTTCTGCCATGCTGTGAGGAGCTCTGTCTCCCGTCAAGCTCCTGCCCTCTTCCTCCATTTCCAGCTGCCTGCCTGTGAATAAACTATCATCTTCTGAAACTGTGAGCTGAAATAAAATTTTCCTCCCTAAAGTTGTAGATGTTGGGTATTCTGTCCCAGCAATGAGAAAATAATACAGTACAAAAATGTCCTTATTTTAAAGGAATACAAAGTAACTTGAGATTTTCCTGTGAATATTAAGACAAATAATATTTTAAAAGATGTGTAAGCATTTAAAACAAGTTACTTAAACACAATTTCTCACTTATGAATTTGCACAACAGAAAGCAATTAGCTTGATTTTTCTACGTTTGACTTTCAGAAAATTAGTAAATGATTCCATTTTTAACTCTTAAAGACACGAGTCTGCAAAAATTGGTATTACAACTTTAACACGACCAAGTTTGTTATTTGTACCTGGGGATAAAGTATTTTGAATAAGTTACAAGGAATTGCCTGTAGCTTCTGCACTTTCAACTTCAGCTAAGAAATACTTGGCTTTCATTTATCATAGTGGCTTCACTGTTCCTCTAACCACTGTTAGTGATATGTCATCCTAGATATGGTCCTAATAAATGTGTGGTCTAAGGCAACCGATTTAGTCTTACAAAGTCATTCACAGCTTGATTAACAGCATCTCGGTTCAGGAAATACTTGAAACAGAGTCTGTCTTTTAAATTGGGGATGTTTTCAGAGGGGAAGAATTCTATGTCCTCATTCAACTGCCCAGTGTGGGTAGTGTAACAACACCACCCACAATTTTGCCTTGTTTGTTGTATCTGTGGCACCGAACTTGAACTTGAACTTGACACTTCACAGGATTTCAATGGCTATTTGTTGAATGAACAGGTGACTGAATGGTCAAGGGCATGCCTAAGAACTCTCCTGCACTTCAAGGACATCACATACGACTTCACTGTAGACCTTTGTGCTCTGAAGGCCTTTCAGTAGTATCTGAACACTATGATGCATACCTTTAGAGAGGGAATATGGGGGTGGCAAGTCAGACCACCAGAAATCACCAAGCTCTGTACTTTTACCTTCTGAAACACCTGTCTTGTCCTCTCCGATGCCTCATTGTTGTCTCATGTGAGCTTAATACCTCCTCTTGCCTGGATTACGGCAATGCCCTATAAAATAGGTCTGACATCTCAGCCTCTGTTTCTCCAATGCTTTCACTGACTTCCCCTCTGCTTCTCAAGTACAACATTAGTGACCTCATACACACGGCCTTTCAGATGGCCCTAGCCCATTCTGTGCAATTTTCCTGGCTCCCTTTAAATCTACACTCAAGCCCACTAAATTCCTTGCTTCCCTAAACACTCTGTATATGTTTATAACCCAATGTCTTTGCTCATTTTGTTCTGTCTATGTGAAATACCTTTTCCAGCTTCCTCTAAGGGTCAATCAACTGCTCCTTAGGCATGTGCCACTGTATTTTACAAACTCTTTTCTGCACATTCGGAGTTGAGGTTGCCCGTCTGTGCCCTCCTCTGAACACTGGTATCTCAGGGGCTGAGACCCGGACAGGCATCTTCGCATTTCCCCAGTCCTGCACGGTGCTTGCCATAAAGTTAATCCTGATGAAAGCTGTGATAAACTGAAGCACTAAGTAATTCATCCCGATGATTAGGAGAGAAAAAGACAATGAGACAAGTCTCCCTGTTCCTGAGACATTCAATCCTTCTATTAGATCCTGAGACTTCAAAAAAATCAATCTCAGAAAAATGAACTATGTTTCAGGATATGATCTAGCAACTTCAACACTGGGTAAGTGAAAGGCATGGCCTGAAAACAAAAAAAGAGGGACAGGAAGCAGGCAGCAGTTCACGCTAGTTCATGTACCAAGTCAGGGACAAAGCAGCAGCTCCACCCTCTTAGTAAGCAAGTGGATCAAATTCTTCCCCACTACATCTCGACCAAATCATCTAGTTTCTCTGTGCCTCATTTTCCATTAGTAAAATAGAAAAAACAACCTCTTTTTTTTTTCCCCCTGTGGAACTCAGGCAAGGTTGGTCTTGGAAATAAAAGTGCTATATGTAATTGAGGACACGTGGTATTTTGTGTATATTTATTTTAGCAGAAGAGCTTTTAAAAAAACATTACCAACACAGGATCCCATCATAATCATAAGGAAGAAGGCCAGTGTTAAAATTTAAGGATAATTCTTAAATTCTTTATTCTTAAACAAGTAGACTGGAAGACAATGGTAGTAAAGTTTGCTTTCTATAAACAACAAAGCTCCCATGTTCAGTTATAATAAGAATGCCACAATAACAATACCTCAGAAGTATTCTGCAATCAATTTTATTATGCTATATGCTATGATCTATAATTTTAAAAGGAATCACATTTTAAAGCACACAAACAAGAGTATACAATAATACACCAGCTAAATAAGTTTACCACAAACCAAAGGGCTTTGCACGGACCAATGACCTGATCTATCCATCCGATGGAACAGATACACTATTGTTGTCATTTTACAGATGAGAAGGCTAAGCCGTCTTCCAAAGTCACCCAGAAAGAGGGGCAGAGCTGGGCTATGGGCCCTGACAGCATGTCTAGAGTCAGCCTGCAGCAGAGTGCACGTGCTGCCTCTTGGTTTGCGAACTCACTTTCTGGCCTCTCATGCTTAGCAAATGACAGCATTTTGCTATATTTAATACAAGTTCTTAAAACATATTTTAAGACACAGTTATAGTTTTGCATGCGCCCATTTTCACTCCTCTCCATCTATGATGCAATCACTATCCCAGATCTGGTGAGTTTCCTTCCAGCCACTGTCTGTTCAGTGCATATTTGTGTATAATACATAATACATGGCAATGTTCATGTTTTTCTAAAAAGATGTGGCATTTTATTTTGTGACTTTGTTTTCTAGACTTATCCACTTTCAGGAATATAGATCTGGCTGATTCATGTATCCCACTGGAAAATACAACAGAACTTACTTATCCACCTCTCTGTCAACAGACATTGAGGTTAACTGACTTTTTCTTCCCAGTCATCACAAAGTTGTAACGTAGACACTTGTACAAATCTTCTGTTACATTGCTAGGAAGAAGTCTCTCCAGGCCAGATACTTAAAAATTGAATTCCTCAGTTGTATGATATGCACATCATTATTAGATATTGTAAACCCTCAGTCCAAAGTCGTCATATCAATCTGTATTCTCACCAGCAGGTCCCCATTTTCCCTAACTTCCACAATGTTTGGGACAGTTTGAGTCAGCCTGTATTTTGTTGTTCTTAGTCTTTCCTGAAGTCTGCAGTGGGGACATGTGCCTGGCAAGGTCCAACCTCGCAAGACTTGCTGAGATACAAACTTGGAAAGCCAGTTTCTGGCCCCTCCTACAGGGAAGTGCAGATGCACAAAGGAAGGAATCCTGTCACACAAGAGTTTTCAAAATTAAGGGTACCTTACCGCAACGGAGTACCAATATGGTCTATAGTGCAATGTGCACATTCCCTGGATCACTGCTTCAAGTTGTTGTTGTTTTTTCCCCCTGATTTTGAGACAGGGGTCTCACTGCGTTACTAAAACTGCCCAGTCTAGGCTTGAAACTGCCATCCTCCTGACTCATCCTCCAGAAGTGCTGGGATTACAGGCCTACACCGCCATGTCCAGCACTACTTCTTAAGTTTTAATGTGCATACAAGTCACCTGGAGATCTTTTTATGCAAATTCTGATTCTGCAGGTCTGGGATGGGCCTGGACTGAATTTTTAATAATATTACAAGTAACGTTGATGACACTTGTCTTTAGACCACATTTTAGGTGAATGGGTATAAAGGCTTAAGATCAATCTATTTCATTATCTAAAGAGTACCGAGAGCAATCTGATAACAATGGGGATAATGAAAACAGAAATACTAATATAGGTAAAACTGTCCACTTTGAATGTGTATCATATGACAGGTCTTCCCTTCCCTTCGACAGACATTACCATTACTTTATAGATGTAGAAACTGAGTCTCAGGCCATGAGGTGAGCAGGGATGGGGCTGGGCATCTACTCAGATACATGTGCTTGGAAACGAAGTGGCTAAGACCACTCAGTGCCAGAGCTGCCTGCCGCAGACTCCTCAGAAGCACTTCCTCAGACAAGCAAGAGAATATGATAATTAAAGAGAGCCTGTCTTTTACTTAGTCTCTCTTGTCTTTCCAAATCTATGCCTCGGCTCTCCTGTGGGAGAGTACATGAGAAAGCGTGGCTAGCAAAATAAATTCTAGTCTCCCTTCTTCTAAGAAGATAAAAAGATTTCTAAGAATATACACAAAATACTGTGTCTATGGGAATGGACCAAGAGCCTTCAAGATGAGCTCCTTCCCTAGTTCATTTTATTTTATTATCTTACTTCAGTTTGGAGGCACTGTCACACCATATTGGTAAGTTGCCCGGCCTGGACCTGAACGTGCAGCCTCCCAGAGCACCACGAGCTCCAGGTACTCAGCCTCTGAACAACACCATAACTCTTCCTGTCAGCCCACATGAAAAACTAAGTGCTTAAAAAAAAAAAAAAAAACTGCACATAACAGTAGTAGGTATCTTTGGTTTGCTGCCCCTCTCAAGAACAGAACTTAGAATACTCATGGAAGAACACTTCCAATCCCACTATAGTAGTCTCCATGCCCAGCTTTGTGATTTGCACAGGACTGACCGCAATACTGTTTCTAGGGTGGTGTTCTAATACTGTTATGGCTTGGATCTGGAATATCCCTCCCAAACCTCATGTATTTGGATGTTATGGACTACCTATGAATTTCATGTGCTGCTAAGAGATGGGGCTTGGTCACCAAGGGCAGATTACTAGCTATGTGGCAAGGTTCTGGGCATGTGGCCTGCACGGTTATGTGCTCTTGCCCTGGCTTCTTACTGAGGCCCCGATTCTTTCTCTTGCAATGCCGTGAACAATTACTTCTGCCAGCGTCAAGCACCCATGAGAGGACTGAGACATTATGAATCTGTGAGCTAAAATATAAACTTTTCTTCCCTTCTGCTATGGGTGTCAGGCAGTCCCAGAAATGAAAACATAGCTAAGGTATAACCCTATTGTGTCCAGTCCAGGGCTAAGTTCACATCCAAATGCTGCAACACAGGTTCTACTTACTGTCAGACATAAAATCAGGCAATACACCCATCTTGAATCCGTGAAGGAATCAAGTATTGTAGAAGAAACAGATATCGCACCAAGAAAATTGAGGTGGCAAATGGCAAAAAATACATTAGAAATTGTCTAAACCCTGCATGAATACTTGTTTGAAGATCTGTCATTCAACTATAAAGCAATGCTATCCTTTAACATATTTTGATTCAGGCTTTTTTTCTGACAAAAGAAAAACACTATTGTGTCAAAATACAGAACAAATAACTGGAAGTAATATACTCCTCAATCCTCAAATGTTCACTGAACTCAATTTTATATTAGTAACTTTTCAAAAAGTGTATTAATTTATTTAAACTATTTCCCTGAGTATGTTTTGTATAAAGTGTAACCAAACAGTAAAACTTAGAAGAAAAATGATAAAAGATCAATAGAATCAGAAGTAAAAACTAGAAATAAATCTCATAAATCTCACTGTAAACAAAATGTGGCATATTAATTCTGAGGAGAATTATTCAAGAAACAACGCTGTGACCTTGCAAAAATAATGACATGTCATTCTATCCCAAGATACATTCTAATTGTGGGGTTAAATGTTAAAATGGAATGAGAAAGAAAGGAGGGGAAAATTAAATCATAAAAGAAGAGACGAAAACACATTCATTTTATTTTGTGGTGCTGAGGATGGACCTCAGCCCATGTTCACCTAACCCTTTTGTTGTTCGGAGGCAGGGTCTTGCTAAATCACTAGGTTGCCCGGGCTGAGCTCAGACTCGTGATCTCCTGCCCCAGCTTCCACTCCTGCTGGGATTACACCACCAGGTCCAGCTTGCCTGCCTGCCCATCCTTCCTTCCTTCTTTCTATTTTGTTCTGTTTGTCTGTTTGCTGAAATTATGCCAAAGATCAAGTCCAGGGCCTGGGAATGCTGAGTAAGCACTTTACTACAAAGCTACACCCTCAACCCTTGCAAAACTTTGTATGTTCAGGTATGAAAAGATTTTCTAAACAACAAAAAAGATGACAGCTAACAGTCTTCAAAAAAGTTAGTAAAACCCATATGTTCCAAAATGCCATCAACAAAACTTAAAGCTAATGTATGTCCAATATGTATAATGACTATAGGCTACCATTTCTATTATGCTCACACATTGTATACTAGTATTTTGGTCAGTAACAGACTACACATGACAGTTGTCCCAGATGATTATGTCCTAGTGATATCATGGTGCATGCCAGCACCATGCATTCATTATTCAGGTGTGGTGTTGACATAAACCCACTGTGATACCAACTATGTAAAAGTACAGCATGTATAGTTCCATGCAGTATATAACACGTTAAAAATACATGACAATGTTACTGGTATAAATATTTACTTTTGGGGTGGGGTGCTGGGGCTCAAACCCAGGGCCTAATCCTGTTAGGCAAGCATTCTACCATGAGGCACATCCCCAGCCCCAGAGTACAATTATTAACTGTTACTTTACAAATGTCTCAAAAGTCACTCTACATAGGGAAAAGGAAAATTGAGGTTAAAGTTCCCTTTATCTGCAAAGTACTCATTACAAAAATTTCTCACATGTTGGCCACCTCTTTCTACATACAAAAATATTAAAAATACAAAATAAAATATAAAGTAAACTCGGAGTTCACTTTTTCTATATATGATGACTTTTAGGATACCCAGTAGAGTACACACACTATTTATAAGAAAAAAGCTAACTGTAAAATAACCTCAGGCAGGTCCTTCAGGAGAGATTCCAAAAGAAGACAACACAGCCACAGGAGGCAGCGGCTCTGTGGGTAATTCTGCCCCTAGGGAGCCTAGTGCCACAAGATGTGGAGGCGGGAGACAGTGACACTGATGATCCTGACCCTGTGTAGCCCAGGCTACTGTGCACTGCTGTGTCTTAACTTTTGGCCAAAATATTTTTATTTTTCCCATTTATATGTGTGTGTGTGTGTGTGTGTGTGTGTGTGTGTGTGTGTGTGTGAAATACACAATAGTTACACTGAACTTGAGTATTTTGTGCACATATATATCATGTCAATATTACAATACTCTCCCCTCCCTCCTTTTGGCCCTCCCACACCCTCCCACCCGCCGTAACTCCCACCATCACACCCATTTGGTTCTATGAAATATCTGTATTCTGGGTTTCTCATCTTAGAGAAACCATGCGATATTTTATCATCTGTGTTTGACTTATTTCATGAAGCATGATGGTCTCAAGTTGAGTCCATTTACCTGCAAAAACCTCCAATCTGTCTTTATGGACAAGTAGTACTCCCTTCTGTACACACAGCACAATTTTTGTATCCAATGGTCTACTGACTATTGCTATTAGAGTTGTACGGCTATAAACAGGAATATACATGTATCTCTGTCATGTGCTGCTTTTAACTCTTTTGGAAAGATACCCAGAAGAGGTATTGCTAGATCTAATGGAGTATTTATTTTCAGCATTTTGAGGAATCTCCACACTGCCCTCCACAGTGGCTGTACCAGTTCCCAGTCCCATCAGCAATGTAAAAGTGTTCTTTATTCCCCACAACCTCGGCAGCACTGACTGCTGTTCAAGTTTTTGATATATGCCATTCTCACAAGGGGAAGATGGTATCGTAGTGATGTTTTGACTTGCATTTTTCTAAAGTTAGCCAAAATATTTTACAAAGTAAAACAGGTATTTGTGTAGCATACAATGTATTTATACTCTAAGTTAAATGTTATTACAAAGAAATCGAAAAATTAAAAATGTTTTAAAGTGCATAAATTTAAAATGTTACAGTAAGATAAATATACACTACCTCCGCCCTTCCTTCCTCACTTGGCTTGTCGGTCAACCTAAACTGCTTTCCTTTGAGTAGGCCTCTGCCATGTGCTTTCTGCATTGTTAGCTGCCCATGAACAGCCCAAGGCATTCTGAAACTGTGAGCAAAAATAAAAATTTTCCCCTAAGTTGTGATGTCAGATATTCTGTCCCAGCAACAAAAAAGTAACTAAGGCAATTAGAGAAAGAGTGTTTCAAACAACTGTAGTGTAGGCTAAGGGTACAATGTTTGTAGTCTGCAGCAGTGAACAGTAATGATCCTGGCCATTCACTCTCCACTCACTTATGAGTGACAGACGACTCCTTGTAGTCCTGCAAGTTCCATGCTTGATAAATACCGTACACAGAGTATCATTTAAAAATTTACATATTATATTTCTACTTTTCTTTCTATGGAGAGCTATATACAAATATACAAATACCACTATCTCACAATTGCCTCATATTCAACATGGTAACATACCACACAGATTTATAGCCCAGGAGCAAACTGGCTACCTCTACAGTCTTGGCTATATCATACACCCTTGTGTGAGTTCACTTTGACATCTGCACAATGACAAAATGTTGTCAAATTATGCCATTTCTCAGAATGTATCCCCACTATTAATTGATACATGACTGTATATAACGAACACATATGAACTAGAAAAACATAAAAATGTACATTTTCCGAAGGGAAAAATATACATATTATTAAACTGAAAGACAAAAATTGGTTGCATGCTATGATAAAACTCCTGGGAAAAGAGCTGATTAATAAAAGGAGTCCATGTACAAAATCCCAAAGAAATCTACATAAGTATGTGAATATATTTATTATACATATACACAAACTTAACTCATGATGCAATAAGATTCATATTTCAGTATGATAAATGACCCAAATTCATACAAAAATCTCAAAAATTAATGGGATTTAAACTATTGGCAGATAATAATTCTTTAAATAATATGTGTCCTCATTAATCCTTGTTTGCTAAAACTTGGACTGAGCAATGTGGCACGGATGACATGAAAATTAATGATTTTATTCACACCTTGATTAATATTTTATAACTTTATGAATCATTTCTGAACAGAAATAGGAAGATTTTCCACTAGAGGAACAGAATTTAAATGGCTTCAGTACAATCAAACAAAAGGAAACAATTTCTCTGTTTCTGGTTGACTTAAGTCATTTGTCAAATTATTTAGGAAATATTCTCTGAAGATATACAGTACTTCTGTTATGAATGGATAAAGACTGATGCTCCTACAATATCTTTTTAAAAATCCTGATTTAGTTGTCAGCTGTTTTTTTTTTTTTTAAAGAACCCTTATTATTTTTGCTTAGGTGCAAGCATGCTTTACACATTAACCATGTAAAGTTCTTCTGTATTACCCATTTATACACAAGGGTATTGAATATTTTTTCAATCTACATTTACAATGAAGATTATCTTCTATAAATAAATATGCAAACGTGTATAAATTAAACTTACCACAGAACCTAGCTAGGGCTCTAGGAAGTAAAGATAAATCATTCGTAAACGTCATCCCTCAAAAAAGCAAAATGTCAATTAGGTTTTTATCTGTATCATTGTTGTTTCCAGCCCCAAAAGTATCTCTCTAAAAAAGTAATGTTATGCTGGCAACATACTATCCTCTGGCAGAACAAAGATGAGGACCAGGATTCCTGGCCTTCCTTAGAAAACTCCCATGACCCCTTTTTTTCAGACTTTCTCTCTGAGGGTCAATTACCAATCAAACCATTCTGCTTTGTGAGTCAAGTCAAAAGCCCAGTTTATGACTGCACACATTATGTGATTTCTTGGTCATGCCTGCTTTTTACAGCTATTGTAAAAATATAATTTCAATAAGAAGAACCTAAAAGATTATAGTACGCTCAACAGTAAAAGGATTTAAATTATTTCTTTTCAAATAGGTTGAATTTCTTTTCCAAGTCATATAAGACATTCAAATGTGATTTATCACATAATAATAAAAGGATTAAAATGTTTTTTTTCCAAGTAGACTTAATTTCTTTTCTAAATCATTAAATAAAAAGACATTCGAACATAGTTAAGAGCTCACTGTCATATATTTTGCTTTGGTACATTTGTGGAAGGTGTGTAAAATAAGTAACAGTTTTAATAAACTGCTTTAGTACATTGGACCTTTTTGTAAAATACATTTCTTCTTTTTTAAGAGACAGGGTCTGCTCTGTAGTCCAGGCTGGTCCTGAACTCCGAATGGAGCCCAGGCTCTCCTCCAATTAACGGCAATTCTCCTGTTTCAGCCTCCTGAGTGCTGGGAACACAGGAGTGTGCTACCACACACAGTCTACGTGGTGCTGGGGAATCTAACTTTGTATTCCTCCAGTCTCATGTTCCTAATTTATAACCTTAAATATAAATTAAAAATGCAGAAACCTATGCTGGGTTGAGCCTTCTATTTACAAAAAAGGATAGGGGAGTCACGCGAGGGTTGGGGGGACAACAATAAACCAGATTCATAACTTCTGGGATGAAAAGGTACCACTCATATAACAAGAGCCAGATTTCCAAGTAACAGACAGTCATTTGCCTAATTAAGAATTGTATATTTAATAATGTGAAAACTAGTCAAACACCACATTGTATTCCATGATTGAAGTAAAAAAAAAATTTAAGGAAGAGAGAAAGGCTCAGAGAATGAGAGAAAGTATCTACAAATCATGTATCTGACAAGAGATTTATATCCAGAATACATACAGAACTTTTGTCACTTACCAATAAAAAGATAACCTAACTTTAAAATGGGAAGAGGACCTGAAGAGACATTTATCAGTAGAAGATACATAAATGGTGATGTGCACATGAAAAAAATGTGCAGTATCATTAGTCACTACCGTAATGCAAATCAAATCCACAGTGAGACGCTACTTCACATACACAATAGTATCACTCTGTTTCAAACACGGAAAATAAGTGCTGGTCACAATGCGGAGGTATGGGAATGGTACACACTCATGGTAAGACTGTCAAACGATGAAGCTGTTTTGGAAAAGTCTGACAGCTCCTTAAAGGTGACCAGTCACCACAGAACCCAGTAACTCTACTCGTAGATAGCTGTCCAAGCAAGATGAAAATTCCACACCAAATTTATATATAAATGTTCATAGCAGTATTACAATACACAAAAGACTGAAACAGCCCAAATGTCCACCAGCTGATGAAAGGAAAAATAAAATGCAGTACACTTACACACAAAAACATTATTTAGTGATAAAAGAGAAAACTACAACATGGATCAATCCTGAAAATATGCCAAAAGTGAAGAGGCTGTCACAAAAGGTTACATATGATTGATTCCATTTATATGAAATGTTCAGAATAAGTAACTCTACAGATGTGGGGGTTAAGGGGAACAGTAACTGCCAATGGGCATGTGCTTTTCATTTTGGTTTGTTCTGCTGTTCAGACAGTCTTACTCTGATCCTGAACTCACTATATAGCCAATGCTGACCCTGAGCACACAGCAATCCTCCTGCCTCACTAAACCCAACTTATGTGGTGCTGGAGAACTGAAACCAGGGCTGGCACCTGCTTTAACCACACAGCTATCCCCTAAAAATCCTCCTTCTTTTTAAATGGGATGATAAAAAAAGTTCTGAAATAGATAATGATGGTTATATAGCTTAGTGAATATATCAAAAGTCATTGAATTGTACTAAAAGAGTATGTCTTAGGATACTTGAAATATATCTCAATGAAACTTATTCAGAAAAAATGAATAAATTGAAAATATTTTAGATTGAGATATAAATATTTTCACCATACATTTTATTTATAACATTATGATTATGCTAGAAAAAACATATATGAAAATTCTCTTTAGGGATCTCAAGGTTGACACTGAACTGGAGAAGCATTTTTGTAAAAACAACTTAATTCTACAAAATTTCAGGCACAGGTGCCTTGGACTTCTAGAAAGCTTTTCCAAATATACATGATTTTTTTTTTTGAGAAGATCTGAAAGAGAGAAAAAGCCAGATTTCCACTTTCTCTATTCTCTGCCTATATGTTTATACTTGGCCATGTTTCTACTTCAATTAGATCTGAATCATGAGCTCAGAACTGCAATACTCAACCCACTTTTATACAATAGCCCAGATAAAATAAAGACTGAATTTAGAATTAAAGACCATTTCAGAATGTTAGAATTATACATGTGGGAAAGTGTATAAACTCTCTCATCTACCAGAAATCCAAATCACTAATTCTTTTAAATTTGGAGACAAAGGATCAAATAATTCTAGACATGTTTCTTGCTCTTTTAAAAAACACTTCTTTTAAACTACTGTAACATCTAAAGTGGACAGCAACGTGAAATCAGTTCAGATGAATAACCACAAAAAACATTAGATCTCTTGTCATTAAATACCTTACCCCAACATCATTTGGTTTCAAAGAGCAATTAAGCACACTTTGATACTTCTGGGGAAGTATTTTAAAAAGCAAACTTTCAGAAGTAACTTTCCTATAAACATTTTTACTTAGGGTCAGATATATATCAACTAACTTGGACATGCAGCACCAATACCACAATCTTACACCTGTCCTTGCAGCCCTCAGGTACATCAACTCAATGCACAGCCTTCCATCAAATGAAGTTCCTTTAGATTATCACCTGGATAGGATGCATTTCATTATGTCTATCTTACTGAGAATAAAAAAGGACTGAATCCCTGCAAGTTGAAACAATGGTATCAGATGTGCAGGTGGCGCTGAATTACAAGATACACACAGATGAGGGACTTGCTGTCACCTCCTGCACCATACCTGGTATGCACTGTGCTGTGGCCTCTGTTGTTATGGTTGGAGCGACTGGGGGCTGTTGCTGACTGGAGCTCACTTCTGGCTCTGTGTTCACTGAGGGAGAAAGAGCTACTTCACAGGATGAGACCTGGCTGGGTAGATGGGGCAGGAACTCTTCAGAAGCAACTTGCTCATCTTGTCCAGGCAGCTGCAGGGCAGATAAAGGGATACTGATCTGTTTGTTAGGATGGGATGTGCTCACAGGCATCTGCATGGCCACCTGCTGGTTGGTGCCATGGGCACCAGGGAGTCCTCTGTTTGGTGAAGCCAGAGATACCCTAGCAGTCTTTGGGATGACTGGTCTGGAGATCACAGAGGGGGATGCAGACATACCATGTGGGTCTAGCTCCGTGCTGATGGCGGATGTTACATGGGAAATCAGCTTAGCAGACCCTACACAGGAGGGACCAGCGTGAGCCTGAGGCTTGGGTTTTGCCATCTGTGTCAAAGACAGCGCCGGTCCATCTACCCCTCCTGTAAGCTCAGCATTTGCCACGATGTAGTAATCTTCTGGAATCTCTTGTTTGATTTTCTTGATGATGACATCACTGCTGCACTCATCAGCCATCTGCACCTGGGAACCTGAATGGAGGGCTGATGGGATGACCCCTGGCCTTTTGCGAGTTATGCTTTGAGGCCTCTGTGTTTGGGGTTCAAAATCACTATCCTCGTCTGTAACAGAAGACTCACAAACCATGTCAAACAGGGTATTTTCATCTTCATACTCTTCCACAGCTTCGTCCAGTTCAGAGGGCTCACTGCAGTAAGAGAAGTCGCAAGAATCTCTGGTCCGGTTACAGTCCAGCTTTGCTTTCACTGGTCTCCCAGGGTACCTTTCCACAGGGCTAGTCTGCGTCTCAGATGGCACCCCGATTATACTGGGGCTGTCAGAGTTAAAACTTCTATTGTCCTGGAAACAGACCCTTTCTTGGGATCCAGCTCTGCAGGTAGCTGTTAGTGGCCAGTGGTAAGCGTGGCCAGCACTACAGCCCCACATTGCAGTCAGGTTCCCATGGGAACCTTCGGAAAGCAAGTGTTTCAAGTTCGGAATGAGGCTGCAAATGGTCCCATGGCTGTGGGCCCAGCTGACCAATTTGGACAGATTCTCAGATGAGGTATGAAGACAATCCTCCATGTTACAGTACCAGCAGTGTCTTTCCTAAAGGGAAACGATCAAAAGAAGCCATTATTACCGAAGACACCACCATATCTCAATTACTTTAATTTCCTTCAACTGTGATTATCTGGTATTAAATAAAGAGAAGTACTTCAAAGCTGTACCTGGTTAGTATCACTGCATTTGGCAGGGACTAGAAGGAAATACGTGGAAAGGTAGAAACAGTGGATGACTTATGTTGTGGGATTTGGGAAAGATTTGTTAGTTTTCTTTATTGTTGTAATAATACCTGAACAAGAAAAAGAAAAAGCAATAAAAAGTGAGTTTTTCATGGCATATTTTACTTTCACAGTGACAGAGAGGTTCAGACAATCCCTTAATAATACAATGTATTACTAGGATTAACCAAAAAGGTGCATGTCCATTGTCACCCTCTAGTAAACTTCATTACTACAGGTATAGTCAACAAATAAGGTTTGGGTCCCCTCCAGAATCGATGTCGGAGAAGGAAAGCCAACCTTCAACTTGGCAAAAAACAAGGCAACAGGAAGTCCAAGGAGAATGAGAATCTAAACTTAGAAAGTGCGGAAGAAAGCCTTGTCAGGGAAGCAAGAACAGAATGGGAGGAGAATCCCTGCAAGGGCAGACCGCGAACAGGGTCTGAAATATTGCCCTTCGTCCTACAATTCGAGGTAAGATTCCAATTTATGTATTCCACCACTTCAGGGTCCCAAAAACTTGAGGCGATGTAACTACCAAACAGAAGTACACCATTCATTACTAGGCAGGAATGAGGAGCTCCTGTTCTGAGTCACTGGCTGGGTGATAGGTCAACAATGGGTAGAAAAGTAGAAAGAGGGCCTGTGGGATCCGGTTATGGAAAGGCTAACAAAGCTCTGCTAAGGATATTCTGGGAAACTGAGCAAGGAGGTGCAAGGATCTTCATGTGTTGCTTAGTCTGCCTTGGTATGTGCAGCTATGGGTTACTGGAAGTGCTTCACTGGGAGCAGGCCAAAGTGTAACTTGAGACTCCATTTCCTGATCTGCCTCCATGGCAGGGTTAGGTAAATTCAAATCCTTTAACATTGTCTCTCAAGCCTCATTTCCTATTACCAGGGTCTTCAATAGTTCTTCTACTCTACAGTTTCTCACCATTACTAGGCCTCTAACCCCTCTGTTTTGGCTTAGTTAGCAGCATTTCTCTTTCTTTACCTGGAAAGTTGCTTCAAGAGTGAAGCTCTTTTTAGACCTACTTTCCACCTATGAGTTTTATTTACTTAGATTTCACCTGTGTGTCCAATGACCCTATACCTTTGCAGTCCTATGATCAGTGACTTTGTTATCTGTCTCCCAGACTTAACTGAGACAAGAACTGTGACTTAATCATTCAGCAATAAGGACCTATCTGGAGACACACAAATCATTAAGTCGCAGTCTTCCTCTTAAGATACAATAATCAGTCTGGCATATAGTTGATGCCAAATAAATAAATGAAGAATCAAAGACTATTTATATGCCAGCAGTATCACTAACAGTAGCAAACACAGGGAATCCTCAGTCAAACAGGAAATATAAGATTTCCTTTGATTACTTTTACTGTAATCATTCACATGATTAGAGGGTTCTTTCTAAGGATGTAACCAAACACAGCTGTCTTGTGTATGTAGGGAGAGTACAGGCTGAACACTTCTTATGCAAAATTCTAGAAATAACAAATGTTTCAGATTTTGGAGCCTGATGGATTCTGAAATAACTGCATACATCCTCCTGGTTGAACATCCACAAAAATCAAACTTATTATGTTAGTACTCAAAAAGTTTCAGATTTTGGAGCCTTGAGAATTTCAGATTTATGGATTAAGGATGCTTAACCTGTAATAAATAAGTTCATGAATATTGTATAGCAAATCTTCTGGTGCTCCTGGAGAAAGAAAGGAAAGCTCACAGGTTCACGCACAGCAGGGCTAAGTGGAGCCCTAAGGACTGGGAGACCTCCCCACCCCCCCAGCCTGGGCTGCAGCCACGTAATATTATCCAGAGGTGCAGCTCCTGTGTGTGTGCTCTAGCAAGTAGGGCATACCCTCCAGTTCAGTGTGTGAGGTATCCCACTTACAGCGCATGTCCTCTAGCTGGGGAGAAGTGGTGCATGCCCCAGGGCTTGCACAGAATGCTACTCCTGAGGGCATGTAAGGGCATGTAAAGGCGCTGAGGCCAAGGGGCAAGTGCCAGAGAATGAAAAAGAACAGAAAGGAGCTAATACAAAATGTGAGAGCTGCCCAAAGAGAATTTCTGAGAGAGAAGAGCTAAAGGCATGTCCCAGGGGGCAGAATGTATAGTTTCCCTGAGCTGCCTTTTATGGGGGTAGAGTGGGGTTTCTACAATGTGGCTGTTCTGAGTCACCCATAGGCCTGTGAGTCCTCACCCAAGCTCCTGGAAATAGCCCCAATGAACTCACTGGACATCGGTGTAATTATTACTTTGGGCTATCTGCTGTGCCTTATCTGTTCACATCTCCCCAGTAAAAATATTCACACAACAGTAGTAAATAGGATGGTGACTAGTGCAAGAGTTAGGAAGTTCAAATTCTAGGCCTGAAACTTCAGTCTGTCCTCTCATAGAAGTCACTTGCTTTAAGCCTAAATGACAAGAACAGATTACTTTACATTTCCTTCAGACACTAACAACTTTTGAGACTTATTTATACTCCTTTAATACATTTTTAGTTAAAAGAGAAATGTATGTAAGAGAAAGACTGGGGTGCACACAGTGGCCCACGCCTGTAATTCCAGCACTCTGGGAAGGTGAGGCAGGAGAGTCTTAAGTTTGAGCCTCTCCTGAGTACCATGGAAAGCTATTCACCTACCCGATCATTCCTTACAGAGCCCCCATTTACTGGGATAGCACTGTGCTAAAGCATTTCCCAGTTCTCCTGAAATAGGACGACCGCAGGACAGAGTTCTGAAAGTCACGGGTGGCTTCTTGGGAAAGCCCTGTAAAACACAGATTTGTTTGCCTTTTTTCTTTGCTTAGCTCTTTTCCATTCTTCCTGCCTGGGTAATGGCATGATGGCTGGACCTTCAGAGGCCTCTTGGAACAAGAATTTCATGATTGAGAGAGAATTGCCAGAAGGTACTTGGGTCCTTGGTGACATAGCAGACCTACCTTTCGGACTCCTTGTCATTCATAAGAGGAATACAATTTCTGACTTTGTTTCAGCCAGTACAGTTAGAGCTTTTTGTTACATATAGATGAACTAATTACTAACCAAATACACAAAAATATACTCATCTCTACCCCGGACACCTTAATTTATTTGCACCATAATCTCATTCAATTGTTACTGAGACTGGACTCCACAGATAATTTCTTGAAAAATACTTAATTCTGCATCAAAATGTTTTGAACCTCTTTTCATTTTAATTATAATAAACATATAACTAACAAAAACAGATTAGGAGTCAGCTAAATAATCACCTTATTTCCAAATACTGGTGTGTAATTTCAATACCCCTTCACTTGGCCTTTGTATCTCTACTGATGTTAGCCCCCATACACATGTAAAGGGGTCACTCAGTTTCAATTTGTTGGGAAACTTGCTCATGCTACGTCTGTTTTAGGAGGCATAAATTTCAAAGTTGTCTTTTACACTAATAATTTTCAAACAAAAAGCATCAAGATTTGACATCACAAAAATGGTACTGGTATACCTGATGGTAGAGTAATACTATTTTAATTGTCACTGTATAAAAAAGAAAGGTTGAAGCAAATAAAGATGTGTTAAAAGAAAACTATATGTTACAGCACAACATGGAACATGAAAATACTCCAACAGCCTGAATATGTAAAAATGGGACAGAATCGAAATACAAAATAGCAAAAGCATATAGAACTCAAGAGAACCTACTGCCCAAGTAAAAACTACTACATACTAGTAAATAGCATCTCTGCTGGAGGCCCTACAGCCAGAAAAATATTACAATTAAAACAAATGACAAAACAGATAAAAGATAGATTTCATTAAATTCATCTATTTAACTTCATAATATTCATCAATCCTTATGAGTCAAAAGGTAATGGTAGTAATTATAAGTCAAGTCACTTTTATCACATTCTGAAATTCAGCAGGAATCACAGGAAGAGGCTCTTGAACTCTGATTACAAAAAAATGACAAAATTTTCCCAGTATTAGTATTAACATACATCAACTTGGCTCAATGTTAACTGGTAGTTTTAGGAATATAATTAGCTCTTTTATAAGGCAATTAAGTGGATTGAGTTCAAGTTGCCAAGAATAGTGGTAAACATATTTAATATTTTCTAAGGTTAATACAAAAAGGAATCAATAAGACAATCTTTGAAGTGCTGAGAATTTCTGGATTTTATTTATTTCCTTCATCAGCCTAATAACAAGCTCTGAACTGAAAAATAATCTTTTTTCTACATTTTTAAGACTTGAAATGGGGATAAGTAAAAATGATCAAGATGCAATAGGTAAATGCACCAGTTTTTCAAGCTCATTGTTATTATGTATCACAGATATATACTAATAAAAGACTAAAAAATAAATTGAAAAATAAATTCACATAGTTTTTATAATTAGCCTAGGCACTCAGTTTTACAAAGTTAACTTGGTAAAAGTTATTTATATGCTATTAAATATTTAAATTCAAGGAATCCTGGTTGGCAGAATTTAGGTTTATATGTGAGATATAATCACCTTTAATTAACATGTTAGAAAGTCATTTACACTGTATATTAACTTAAGCAAGTAGACAGTCTGTGCACTATTTTATTAAAGTCAAAATCAGAAATACATTAAATATAGAACCAGATGTTTTATTATTTTTATATTTTAGAGCTGAAATTTCTCCCCAAAATTTCATGTGTTCAAAGGTGGGCATTTGGGAATACTGGCTCATGAGTGCTCTACTTCATCAGCCAATTATGCCACTAATAAGATCATAATCTGATGCCATTATTGGAAGGTGAAGCCTTCCAAAGGAGGGCATCATGGGGTGTGACCCAGTGACTGTATCTGGTCCCTGGCCTCTTTTGCTTGTGCTCTTTCCATCTCTGCTTCCCAGCTCCTACGAAGTGCGCAGGTTTGCTCTACTGAGAGCTCCTGCTAGCATGTTCTGCCCCACTTGAGATGCACAGTGTTACAGTTTAGATCCAAAATGTTCTAAGTCCCATGTTCAAAGGTGTTGAGTGGTTGAAAGGGACAGATCAGATCGTGAGTTGGATGTGTGTGTTCTTGTCCTCAGCTTCTCCCTTCTCTGCTTCCTTGCTGCCAGAGGTGAACAGCTCTCCTCCATCAGAGGCCCTTCCCCCACGCCTTTTCTGCCTTGGAAACCGAATCTTTTAAAAACTAAGCCAAAGTAAAACTCTCCATTGAGTTGTGAGTATCAGTTATCACGCCAATGATGGCAGTGGGGGGATAACTAATAAGGCAATGGAACCAGTCAACTATGGACCGAAACCTCTGAAACCATGAGCCAAAATAAACTTTTCCTTATATCATTCACATCAGGTATTGTGGCACAGCAATGAAAAGATGACTAACCTTAGTCATTATGTTCAGGTAGGTCAACAGTATAACACCAAATATCACACCTAATATTTATTGGTCAACTGTTTTCTGACATTGTCATATGGCCTGGACATGCAAATAATCTGGTTAAAGCAATAATCTCAGTTTAACTTAGATTACTCTTCTCATTTTTAAAATAGGCAAATTAGGTCATTCGAATGAAATAGCAGACCTAAAATTTGAACTTAAGTCTTAACTCCAGAGCCTATGCTCTTCTTTCCTTTTAAAAAGTCATATTAAATACACAGAAAATGGATTTGGTTGTGATATTTTCATACATGCATATAACATACTTTGACCATATCCTCCCCCGTTACTGACCCTTACTTTCAACTCCCCATAATTCCATTCCTCAAATAATCAGCCTTTATTTTCATGTTTCATGTCTATTTCTACAACTTTCCCCTACTAGATTCCACTTGATGGAAACATACAATGCTTGACTTTCTGAGTCTAGTTGATTTAACATAAGTCTCCCATTCAGTCCATTTACTTCTATGAAAATATTTTTCGATATCTTGAGAAAACTGTTTTACAGGGAAAAATTAATGTACAAAAGGATTATGACACTTTTCTAAAACTTGAAAGCTGATTAGCAGCTAAATAATAGTGCTAGACTTCACCAAACTCTGGTTACCAACCTGTCCAACAGTCTCCACAGTCTCATTCTTCTTAAGATTCTGAATTATTCAAAAGGTCTGTTAATTGCTTTAAGATTACTAGGTTAATTGCTGATATGACAAAATATTTGTAAAAATATTACAAAAACAAAAAGAACAAAACATCTTTCCCGAAAGAAAAGTTAAGTTGATTTCACAGGCAATTTTGTCACTTAAGGAAAAAATTAAAAAGTATGCAAGTATTTTCAAAACTAGGAGGAAGGGGAGGAGGAAGGACTACCCAACTTGAGTTTACTAGCATCACTCTCACATTAGTACCTGACAAAACCACTATAATAAAATTATAGTTTATGAATATTGATGCAAAATCCATTATAAAATATCAAACAGAATTTAAATATATAAAAATTATATGTGTGATATATAAACAATATATATCCATATATAATGATCAAGTAAAACTTATCCTAAGAATGCAAGGCTAAATGTTATAACTCTATGTAATTCAATATATTCACAATCCATGGGAGAAAAATTACAAGGTCATTGCAATAGATGCAGAAAAGGCATTTGACAGAATATGACATTTATTTATCATGGAAAAAGTCTTAGCAAACTACTAATAAAAAGAAACCTTGAATGGATGGATATCTATAAAAACTCCACAGCAAATATATCTAATATAGAAGACTAAATTATTTCCTTCTAAAATTAATAACTTCTCTTCAACATCATACTGAAAGTACTAGTCATTAAACATTGGAGAGAGAAATAAAGAAGAAGGATAGAGTGATAGGGAAGAAAGGAAAGAAAGGGACAAGTAAAAGTATAAAAGGCAGAAAAATGAGAAGAGAAAAAATAAATGGTTTCATGTGTCAACAATATGGCTACTGTAAGTAGAAGTGTGAAAGCATGCACAAATCAACAGCCAGAACCCGTAACTGAACTGTGCAAAGTAAAAGGATGCAAAGCTAATGTTTTTAAAAATTAGTATTTCTCTATATGCTAACAGTAAATTCCTGAAAATTAATATAAAAAATTAATTCTACTTACAGTAGCACCGCTTAATGCCAAAATGTACAAAATACCTAGAAAACATTCTAACAAAAGATGTCAAAGGCATCTACACTAAAAACTGTAAGCAGGGCTGGAGGCGTAGAACAAAGGTTAAAGCTCATGGTGTGCGAGGCCCTGAGTTCAATTCCCCAGCACCACAGAAGCCGGGAATATTGGTGCACACCTATAATCCCAGCACTCAGGAGGCTGAGGCAGGAGTACTGCTGTCAGTACAAGGCTAACTGGGACTATATAGTGAGTTCAGGACCAGCTGGGGTTACAGAATGAGACCCTGTCTCAAAAAAGAAAAAAAAAACCTCTAAATAATGGTGAGGGGAATTAAAATGAACCAATTAAGCACATACATTGTATTAGTGAATTGGAAACTCAATGTTGTTTGGTTTGTTAATTAATCTCTGCTTAATTTAAAAGTTACAATGCAATTTCAGACATGAAGGTCTTGCAGTATAGGTAAAAATCCTTGGACTTTATTGCAGAAACAGTAAGAATGTATTACATGATTAGAAGCAGAAAGGTGTCTTCATTCTGATTATAGTTTGAACTGATAAAGACCAGAAGTACAGATTAGAAACAACAATCTAGTTTGGAGATTTGATGTAGTGATTCAGGAATTCAGGTGAAATGCAACAGTAACTTGCCTTGAATAATAGCAGATGGGTGGAAAAAAAAAGAGGTCAGATCTGAAATTCAAGTAAGAAGATAAAAACTCAATATGAGAGGTGGGAAGACAGAATATGTCACGCTGCTGCTCACCATCTGTGACTAATTAATTCAATTTAAAATTTAACTTGAAATATACACTCATGTCATACAAATTAGTTGTCTTTGCTAAGAAAAGAAATTGATTTTTTAAATTATGTTGATAAGATTTCTTCTGTAATCTTAAATAATGAATTTGATACTGTATAAAAAACTATACCAATGCATCTAAAATATTCACCCATAAATACCTCTCAATTCTCTATTCTCCCAATGATTCACAACCTTAATATCTATAGTTCATATCGCATGAGTCTTTATTCTACATTATTAGAAAAGGATTAAAAATAATTACAGTAGCAGTTTATTCACTCTTTCAAATAGCAATATTATTAGTTCATATGAAAAGCATGTTGTTAGCAATGAGCATGATTTGACAAAATTCACACTCTATAGCCTACTCTAAGAGGCATAGGAGACAGAAAATCCAACAATTCTGTCTCAGTTAACTTCTTACTGCTTTTGAATTTATCTACTTCCTTCTCCTGATGAGATTTTCTAAGAGTAAAAATGTTTCAGAATAAAAATTTGTCCTAGATGCTGAAAGTATAGTCCCACCTAATAAGGAAACGAAAGGCAGGCCTATCCCAGATTCCAGAGGACAATGGACAGAACCTCC
The DNA here is from genome assembly GCA_004027205.1 of Ctenodactylus gundi. Taxonomy (NCBI): domain Eukaryota; kingdom Metazoa; phylum Chordata; class Mammalia; order Rodentia; family Ctenodactylidae; genus Ctenodactylus; species Ctenodactylus gundi. The sequence goes on from PVKB01001776.1 coordinate 271,247, forward strand.
CTCGCCAAGGCGCCTGTGAGATCGGCCTCTATCTACCATGAGACTACCTCAGGTTTCTCTGCTGGCGTTCATCGCCCTCTCTGTGACCACTAAATCTAGTTTCTTGGTGTTTCCTTAGGTTGCAGTCCTACTAGATGTGGCTCTCCTGCAACCTTGTGGATGTGGTAATAAGACACAAATCCAGACAATTGTATCTCTGATCATACATTAATAAATGATGTTTCCATATCCTTGGCTACTGAGGCCCAAATCCTGGAAGTCACCTTTGACTTTAACATGACATTTGTATTTCTGTGCTAAGGAACATACCGAGCTGCTTTAATTCAACTCAGAATTACTAAGTTTTACAAAGTATCTGGCTTATAGTACCATGATTCTCAAAAGTCTCAGAAAAAGAATCATTCAAATAGTAATGTATTTTCTTTCCATACAGTGGATAAATCTTAAATTATCATTTTAAAATGGGGTAAGTTCATACTTTACATATATCTTTAATGGCTCTCAGGAAAGCAGTACTTTTTGTCTTACTGTCAAGTATTTGTCCATGGGAAGATCTGATTAAGTATGTGTATCATTTTAATAGCTGCTCCACTCTGACTCTTGTTTTTAAGAATGGGCAAGGGGAGTGCTAAAGGTGACACAACTGTTTATACGAGACAGTAAGCTGAGCACAATGCTGAGAATGTAACCTAGCTTCACTCATAAAACGACATAGTTTAGCAACTAAAATGGGCTGAACAGATACCAAGATGACTTGAACCTCAGGTAACAGGACTTTGAACTTGTGACTACAGTACTTATTCCAGAAAGGACTCATCAAAGGAGACCATCTGAGAAATGCAAAGGAGAGAAAAATCAAAGGAAGGAACGAAAGAAAACCTGACATGATTGTAGTTGAGTATTTTGGTCTTTTTGCAAAAGGACAAAACTTTCCTTACTTCTGCATCTATTTCTAGAATTTATATTCTGATATGTTGATCTAGTTATCTGTTTTATAACTATATTATTTAAAATTCTGAAGCTAAATATGTTCTTACATCCAGGAAGCCAAATCCCTCCCTATCACACTTTCAAAAACTGCTAATTCTTGGGGCTGGAGGCATGACATAGCAGTTACAGTGCTTACCTAGCAAGTGCAAGGCTGTAAGCTCGATTCCCCAGCACCACATAAAGCCGGATGTGGTAGCACCTGCCTGTAATCCCAGCACTGGGGAGGCCGTCACAGGAGGACTGTCTGAGTCCAAGGCCAGCCTGGTCTACAGAGCAAGACCCTATCTCAAAACAAAATAAAACCCTGCTAATTGCTAACTGAGCTTTCAGTATGCTATATTATATTAAGTATTATATTTGAATTTATTCCTAATAAGTCTTACCTATGCTAAAGGTATTCTGTGTCAAAACTGGAAAGGATATTGAATTTTATCAAGTATGTAATTAATTATAAATATCTTTTTTCACGTAAGTTATAATTACATATTTCTTAGTGTTGGTACATTTTGCATTCCAACTTCAGGATGGTCCTGAACTCTCTATGTAGCCCAGGCTGGCCTCGAACTCTCAGCAGTCCTCCTGCCTCAGCCTCCCGAGTGGGATTACAGATGTGTGCCCACCATCCCTGGTTTATGTGGTGCTGGGGAACTGAACTCAAGGCCTTTTGCTTGCTAGGCAAGCACTCTTAACCATTGTGCTGTTCCTCCAGCCCCTATATCCCTACTTCTATCTCCCAATCCACACCCGGCCCATCACTGGCTTTCAGATCTTCCAACCCAGGTTCGTCAGTGTTCTCTTCCCCGCAGTGCTGCCCCATTGGGTGCTCTCTAACCGCCTCTGTGGATCTGGTTAGCAGAAGCATATGCTCCAACCCAACTGATGTAATTGTAAACACCACCACTATCTTCTCAGCCACTGAGAACTAAATCCAAGAATTAGATTTCTAACTACTTTTTTTTTTGTATTTGGGGATCATTCTTTACACATGCACACTGCAGAGAAGCTATCCAGTCTACAGCAGCCCCAAGCACCTGGCTGCTGTGACCCTCTCTAAGCACGTACACTGCACAAACAGCACTGGAGGAGGGAAGCTCACCCACAAGCAGTGCCCTCAGCACCTCTCAGGAAGCCTTACACACAGAAGGCATGCAACAAATACTGAGGAAACACTGAGGAAAAACTCAGCTGAGTTCTCATGAATTATTTGATTTGAAATGTCTACCCACTGGTTGATCCCGGCCAGCTCAGTTTCCTACTTAGCTTTGTGCGTCTTCCTGCTCTGCAAGCACAGATGAACTCCTGCCCATTCGGCACTGCATGGAGCACAGCAATGGGCTGGAGAAAAGAAGGGGGCCAACAATCCAACTGGAATACCACTAGCTAAAAATCCTTCAGCAAGAGCGAACCAACTGTGTAACTACACATGACTGAACACTGACTCAGAAGAGACTGCCTGTGACAGCCTTCGGCCTAGCTTATGAAAGAAGCTTATGTGAAGAGGTCTGTGTGATACTGAATTTACAATGAAATGTGAGAGGAAGAGTGAAGGGCAGGGAGGGGAAGAAAAAAAACCTGTAAGCCATGAAGTATGAGGGGTGTGCGTATGCCAGGGTGTGTGTATGCAGTGTGTGCAAACTTCAAAACTGTATCCCTCCTCTCCCCCAAGGAAATCAGTCAACAGCCACCACGCTTGAAGGCAGTAGAGTTTCTCCTGTGTAGAGAACAGCAGGGAGATCTGTGCTTTCCCTTAAAAGTGTAGGGACAGGAACCAACAAACAGCTGAGGTCTACTGAAAGGAGCCCTGAGACATCAGGGAGTATTAACTTCACTCCCTCTGCTATCACTTCACTCTGCTATGACTTGAATGTATCACTCTACAAAAACCATGCTGAAACTTAAATCTCTACTGTAGTGGAATTAGGAGGTGAAGCCCCTGGGGAAGTGACTCAGTGGTGAGGGTTCAGCCCACAGAAATGGATTAGAACCTTCCAAAAGGGCTGGGGAGAACCAGGTAAGACCTTTTTGCACTTCTGCATTGTGAAGACAGTGTTCAGCTCCCTCTGGCCCCTTTACTGTCTGCAGGTAAGGATGCAGCCACAGGAAGACGCCATCGATGCAACAGGCCTCATCAGAAGTTACCCCTGCTGGCACCTTTATCTCAGACTCCCCAATCCAGAACTGTGAGAAATATATCTTTGTTCTTAAGGCATCCTTGATTACAAGGAAGCCCAGTGAAACTCCAGCATGAACACGATTACCCATTCTACAATGGTAGAATACTGCAATCTTATTTGCTCTTTAACTCTCCCACTTGTCTAGACTCTGTTCATGGGGTCTCAAGAGTGGCTATGATGGCTAAAATCACAAACAACTTCACCTACTCTTAATGAGATACTCCTTCAACATGCAGCCTGGAGGTAAACTCAATGGCAGATGCTCTGTGTCAAGGAGAGGGTACCAGCAACTACACCTGTGACATCTAAGCCGGAATAAGCCTCACTGCTCCCATTTTTGGGACAGTCTGCACTTTTAAAGGAAAAGTCAACCACTAATTTTTCTAGGAGTGGGGGATGGTGAGGGAAGTGAGGGATGATAACTTTTCCTAGGATCATTTTAGGTGCTCGGGGCTAATTAGCTTTCTGGGCAGTCTATCTTCTTCCATTCTTCTAGTCTGTGTGTGTTTTTGAGGTTCTTCCTAAGTCCTTCTTTCTAGGTTTCCAAGATTCCCACAGATTTTAACTTTTTTTTTCTTGGTTAACATTTTATTGGGTTCAAACAGACAAGTAAAATCTTTAACTTACCTGACCAAGAGCCAATGCACAACTAGAGAGTCACCTAAACACTGGTTCTCAAATCAGACTGTACACTGAAGTCAACTAGGGTTCTTCCTAGGACCTGCTACTTATTTCAACCACTGAAAAAGAGGTTGAGTTTAGGCAACTATGCTTCTATCCAAAATATTTGGTGTTTACAGCAACACTAAAAGTTAATTTTTGAAAACCATGATTCTTAATGATGGACATACTAACCATAATTAACCAATCCTATATTTTTGAACATCTGGCTTTTCTTGATTCTAATTATTCATTTATGTAAGCACTACAGCAAACATTTCTCTATAATAACCTTTTATATACTTTGTCATTCTGAAGATACCTATCCATAAAATCAAAAGTAAAAGCTTAGGTTGGAGGTGTAGCTCAGTGGTAGAGAATTTCCCTGGCATGAAAAAGGCTCTGGATTCCATTCCTAGCAGGGTGCCTTTAAAATTCTTTTTAGTTAAATTGTCTTTAACACAGGTATTGTCTTTAACAGACTGCTCCCATTACAACCCCTGAGTGTCTATTTCCTTATTTTTCTGCCTAGATATGACAGTACTGTTTTTTAACCTGCCAATGTTAGAGGTGAACCGACATGCTGTTGTTGAGTTTTATTTTATAACTACTTATTCACAAGTATTTCCTTGGCATTTATCAAGCCTTGTGAACCATCTGAGTAGAAACTAACAAGGTTCTTATTCTCTTATATAGGAAGTGTCATCATTCCAACAATCCAACAAACCAAGTAAATGGCATTATCATCAACACTGATGTTATGTTAGATCTTTTAATGAAAAGATCTGACCTATCCAGGAACATGAGAGAAGACTCTGCTGAAAACTGAAGTTAATAATAAAGATACCAGAGTGCAATGGCATAGCACCTACTATGTTTCTAACTCTATTCTTGGATATAGTAGAGCATTCATCTGTATGAGTCAGTATTATTTCCATTTTAGAGATGAGAAAATGCAAGTGAGAAAGTTGAAGAAATGTGTACCCTGTCACATAGATAGTTAACAAAGGAATCAGGATTCACACCAAAGTGATCTGCCTGAGTCAGCGCTACTAACTGCTAGCGACACCACATCTGAAGTGATGTTCCTGAGCCCTGTGCTCACAGTATTCCCCTCCCACACCAATCAGCTCTGTTACAACATACAGGAACACTTGAGCACCAGTATTTCATGAGGATGTAGGAGAAAAAGTCACCAATTTCTAATTTTTAAAAATCTCTTAAGCAAAGATTGATTGCTGCTTGTACAGCCCTTCCTGACATGGGCCTGGATTCCACTGACAAGCAGTCTCTTTTTCTATTTGTCTTGAGCACTTCAGGCCTTTGAACTCTAAGAAAGGATTACCTTCACCATGATAACCTGACTCAGCAGTAGAAATGAGTACTGCCAAGGTTGAAGACCAAAGAGCCTTAATCCTCTATCAGGTTGCTAAACTCTTTGAGAGTTTGCAGTTTGACAACTGAAAGAAGCATGTTCCAGAGATACATATGAAGAACATTTACTCATGTTAGGTCACACACAAGTGTGTGTGAATATTACTAAGCAAATGCTACTTCCAAAATTAAGTACAGAGGTCTGTGCTACCCACATGCTCATTCACGAAGAACACAATCACAAGACTGGAGGGAGAGAAGCAAAGGCTGTCGTACACAAACATGCCCACCAATTAGCTGATCAATCTCCACTCAAACTCACCCTCTAAGTACTAGTGTCTATGTTCTGGGATCCTGTTATGACACTGTGTTTTGGAGGCTGTAAACATTATACCACATAAAAGCACGACAAATGTAAACAAACCCTACGAACTTTTCTAAAGATGCAGGATTTCAAAAACTGCTGAAAAATGCTAGATAACTCTTTTAGTCATAAGCAAAGCCATTTTAACAAATGACTGTCTGGCCGAGTTAGGCCAGCTAGCAATTAGACTCCAGAGCAGACATAATAGATATTTCAAGAGAATGAATTAATTCTCTAGGAACCAAGAGAGACCCTTGAAAAATTGATGCAACCAAGGAATGTTTCTTAAAAAGCATCTCTCTGTTTGAACTGGATGAATGAAATGTAACTGGTGAAGGACACCACATTATGCGTTTTTATAATTTTGTTAGAAAAATGATATTTAAAAAAATGAGCACGCAAGTCACGTTCTTGGTCACTGTAAGAATTAGTCCAGGAGGGAGATCCAGGAAGAAGGTGGCCGGGTAGGACTCTAGGAAACGCTGCTCCTAATGAAATCAACCATCCAGCCAGACACCTGGAGAAAACTACATCACGTCTCCCGAATACAACAAAATCCAGTGGGAAGAGGTAACACCAGACCAGCTTCAGCTAAGACTTAAGGCCCAGTCTCTCCCACTGAGCCCATGGGACCCAGCTGCAGCGTGGAATTCCCGTACCAAATGGTTTTGCTGGGCCCAATCTTTCCACCAAGCCCACCAGCAGCAACGGGGAATTTTGGGCCCCAACATCCCCACTAGCTGTAGCGTGGAATTCCGGGGCCAAAACTTCCTGACTTCCTGCTGAGCCCACAGGTGGCTAGGGAGAGTCATAAGCGCAGGCTCCCCCACTGCACCCACCCACCCACTGTGGAATCCAGGGCCTAACCTCCTTTCATTTGGCACCTGAAGGTCTCCGCTCCAGCCCACCACCTCAATAGACACTGGATATCTGGCCCCAGCCCACCTGAGTCAACTCATTCATCTAGAATCCATGGGGCCCAGCTAGCAAAGAGGCATGAACAAAAGGGAAAACCTTTACACTCAAAGTATATAGGGGTAACTGGTTTTTTTCCCAATACTCTGTGTTTTGTTTTACTTTTTCTGCAACTGATCATTTTCTTTTCTTTTTTAAAAAAATATACATTTTCTTAGCCCCCTTTCTTTTTTCCTTTCTTTTTTTTCCTTCTTTCCATTTTCCTCTTGGATAAGTCTTCTCTCCTGTTCTTCCACCTCCTTCTCTCTCTTTATTGGACAGTTTCTGATCTCCTCCCTCTCTTGATTAAACCATTAAGTCCTGTACAAATCTCTCTGCAGAGCAGGAAGCGACACTCCACATCTCTCGCAATTCTCCCCTGCTCTTCTGAATCCTGCTTATAGTGCTTATCTTTATCTGCTACTCTCTGATCAGGGCAGGAGTACTGACAGGTTATTCCCTAGCATATAAACACTCCTCTGCTTTTTATCTTGTACGTATAGATAACTTCTAATCATAGTTTGCTCTCCCCCAATCCAATTTCCCTCATCAGTAGAACTATTAAGTACCAATAACTTACAACCACATATATAGTCTAGTTGAGACATTATCTGTACTCAATTTAGCAAAATAAAATTAGTGACATAAGTTTGTGTATATATATTATCATAAAACCTGTGCGATCTCTCCTGCCCAGTACTCCTGCTCTGTACTCCCCATCCACGCAATCCCCATCCCTGTACAACCCACCAGATGGAGAGAGGGTGCCAGGACGTGCAGCTTCGCCCACAGCCAAGAAGCCTTTCTAAGGTAGACCAAGTAGCAAGTCTCAGGACTGAAAGTGTCAAGTAGGTGAGCTGTAACAAGGAACCCCATGTAAGTGACACAGACAGCAAACTGCACAACCAATGAACAACGCTCTCCACTATCAGAATACAGAGATTGCTTACAGGGTTACCACAGCAAGTCAAAGGAACACTCAACAGCAAGATGAGAAAACATGGGGGCAAGATGGCTCAGGAAGCCTCCCAGTTCACCAAGGGAGACCCAGGAAGAATCAGAAGACTCAAAATTCCTAACCTTCAAAAAAAAAAAATTTAGCTTTCTGGAAGAATACAGACAAAAAGTTTCACAAGATACTTAAAGAATTTTAAAAAGATTTAGCCAAAAAATTAAGGAGGCAGTAAATGTAGAACTAGCAAAGCTACAAAAGTCAATGCAGGCAATAGCTGATAAATTCACTAAAGAATTCCAAAAATATGAAAAGATAAAGGAAGAGCATCAAGAGATGAAAACCTCCATGGAAAGTTGAGAAAACAGAATGACACAAAATGAGGAGAGAATTTCTGATTTAAAAGACAAGAATGGAATAATGGTCTAGACTTTTATTGACTAACAAATCATTTAATGTCAACAAGGAAATGGAATACAGCAGATTATAGAAGACTCAAAGAAACCTAATCTCATTAATAGCAGGAATACAAGAAAAAATGGAAAACCATACTAAAGGACTATGAAATCTATTCACTAAAGTCATTGAAGAAAACCTACCATACATAGAAAATGAAACAGACATGCAAGTGATGGAGGCATACTGTACATTCACTAGGTATGACCAAAACAGAAGCTCCCCTAGGCATATTATAATAAAATTCACTGAGATACAAAGCAAAGAGAGAATTCTAAAAACTGTACGGGAGAGAGAGAGGAAGAGGAAAAAAAGCAAGTTACATATCAAGGCAAACCTGTAAGGGTAATAGCAGACTTCTCAAGACAGATTTTAAGGGACAGAAGAGCCTATAATGAAGTTCTGAAAGTCCTCAAAGCCCTAAAACTGTCAACCAAAAATCCTGTACTCAGCAAAAATATCATTTAAAATTGACAATGTAATAAAACCCTTCCATGACAAAGAAACCTTGAAGAAATTTATGACAACCAAACCAACACTACAAAAAATTCTCAAGGATCTGTTGAATAGCAAAACAGGAAACAACCACAACAAAGAACACAGTGGCAAGTATATCTTTAATAGAATATTTAAAAAACAAGTAAACAAAAGAATTCAATATTCATAGGATAGCAAAATGGCAGGACCTAAGTCTCAGAAAGATATTAATTATAACTCCAATTGTTAATGGCCTCAACTCACCAATCAAAAGACAAAGATAGGCTAAGTGCATTATAAAATACAATCCAACCATATGTTGCTTGCAAAAGACAAACTTAAAATATGGAAATAAATGTCTCAAAGTGAAAAGCTGGAGTTCTACATTCCACTAAGCTGGGGGATAAAAAAAAATAAAAGCAGGGGTAGTTATATTCTTTGCTGACAAAGTGGACTTCAAGCCAAAACTGGTCAAAAAAACAGAACAAAACAAACAAACAAAAAACAAAGAAGGTCATTTCCTTTTTGTAAAAGGAACAGTCCAGGAAGAGAAGCTGACAATCACAATCATTTATGCCCCAAACAATGGTGCACCCAACTACATAAAACAAAAGCTACTGGACTTCAAAAAAAACTACAAAAGATAAACTCCAACTCTATATAATAATGGGGGTCTCCAATACTCCTTTCTCTCAAGAAGACAGATTAACTAGACACAAAATCAATAAAGACATAGCAGATTTGAACTACATCATGGACGAAATGGATCTGATTGATGTATACAGAGTTTTTATTCTAAAACAGAATACACATTTTTCTCAGCTGCCCATGGAACATTCTCCAAAACAGACCACATACAAGGCCAAAAAACACGCTTAAAGAGGTAAAAGAAAAAAAATGGTATAATCCCATGTATCCTGTCAGATCATAGTGGAATAAAACTAGGAATAAAACTAGAAATCAACTACAACACAAACAAAAGATACTACTCAAACAAATGGAGACTGAACAGTACTCTTCTAAATAAACACTGGGTTATGGGAAAAATCAAGAAAGAAATAAAAAAGTTCACAGAAACAAATGACAGTGGTAGCACATCATAACACAACTTCTGGGACACACTGAAAGCAGTGTTAAAAGAGAAATTCATTTCCATAAATACACATATAAAAAGAACTGAGCAAGCCCAAATAAAAAATCTAACCAACAACTCAGAGCCATAGAAAAAAAATAATCTGACCCTAAAATTAACAGAAGGTAAGAAATTATAAAAATCAGAGCATAAATTAATGACACAAAATTTTTTAAAAATATAAAAAATAAATGAAACAAAAAGTCAGTTTTAGGAAAAGATAAGTAAGATTGATAATCCTCTTGCTAAGCTCACACACAAAAAGGAGAAAACCTACATCAATTCAATTAGTAATAAAAAGGTGAAATTACAGCAGATAACATGGAAATCCAAAGGATAACACAGAGTTATTTTGTAAATTTATACACCAATAAATTCAAAAATCTAAAAGGAAGTTCCTAAACACATATCAGCCACCAAAACTGAAAGAAGAAATTAAACAATTGAATAGGCCAATACCCACATATGAAATCAAGGAAGGAACAAAAACACTTGGAACCAAGAAGAGTCAGGACCTGACAGATTCCCAGCAGAATTCTATAGAAAATTCAGGGAAGATTTAATACCAATGTTAACTGTTGTGGTTTGGGTCTGGAGTGTCCCCCAAAAGCTTCATGTACCTATGGATACTGTATAGTGTTTGGAGGTAAGGTCTGGCTGCAAGGGGTAGGTGCTTGGGGCTTGACCTGGAGGGTCATGCTGGTTTAACCCTTCCTGCCAGGGTACTTTCCACCACGCTATGAGGATCTCTGTCCCCAGGAGCACCAGCTCCAGCCCCACCATGTGATTCCACCATTTTCCAGCCGCTCACCTGAGAATGGACTGTGACTTACTGAAACTGTAAGCTAATATAAATCTTTCCTCCCTAAAGTTGTGCATTTTGGGTACTGAGTCACAGTGGTGAGAAAGTAACTAAGACACTCACCAAAATTTTTCAAGACATTGAAAAGGAAGGAAAATCATTTCTTGAAACAAGCATAACTTTAATTCTAAAACCAGACAAAGACCCAACAAAGAAAGAAAACTACAGGCCCCAAATCCCTTATGTATATAGATGCAAAAATAGTCAATAAAATTCTTGCCAACAGAATGCTGCAAATTATAAAGACCAAGTGGGCTTCATTCCACAGATGCAGGGATGGTTCAACATATGGAAATCAATAAATGCAATACACCATATTAGCAGATGCAAAGATAAAAATATTATGATTATCTTAATAGATGCAGAAAAAGCAACTGATAAAATCCAACACCCATTTATGATAAAGACTGAATAGGAATAGGAAGACCCTACCTCAACATGATTCAAACTATTTACAACAAGCCCTCAGCCAATATAATCCTAACTGTAGAAAGACTGAAAGTATAAACAGTAAAATCTATAACGAAATAAGGATGCTCCTACTATTCAATATAGTCCTTGCAATTTTGACAAGAGCCATCAGGCAAAATCAAGGAATAAAAGGAATACAAATCAGAAGGGAAGAAGGAAGGATATCCCTATTTGCAGATGACATTATACACTACATAGAAGACCAAAAAAGTTCCATCCAAAGACTCGTAGAACTAATAAATTCAGAGAAATAGCAGGTTACAAAATCAATATCCACAAGTAAGTGGCACTCCTATACACCAAAAATGAACCCAACTAGAAAGAAATCAAGAAAACAACCCCTTTCACAATAGCAACAAAAAATAAAATAAAATACTTACAAATAATCCTCACCAAAGAAGTCAAAGACCTATACAAAGGAAACTACAAAGCCCCAAGGAAAGAGATTGAAGAGGACTTTAAAAGATTAAAAGACATCCCATGTTCCTGGATACAAAGAAATAATTGTCAAAATAGCCACATTTCTGAAGCTACTATACAGATTCAATGTAACACCAGTCAAAATACTAACTACATTCTTTATAAAACTAGAAAAAATGAACCAGGAAAGACCCAGAATTTCCAAAGCAATTCTAAGGAACAAAGGCAAAGCCAAAGGAATCACAATCCCAACTTCAAAATATACTACAAAGCAACAATGATTAAATAAACCTACATAGTACTGGTATAAGAACAGACAGAAGAACCAGTGGAACAGAACTGAGGATACTGAGACAAATCCAAATACTCTCCATCACCTGATTTTTGACAAAGGGGCCAAAACAATCTACTGGAGAAAAGACAGCATCTTCAACAAACGGTGCTGGGAAAACTGGACTTCCACGTGAAGGAGAACGAAATTAGACCCATATCTGATCAAAATGGATCAAAGAAATGGACATCAAAACAGAAACACTGAACCTACTAGAAGGCAAAATAGGCAAAAGCTAGAAGATACAGGGACAGGAAAGGATTTTACGAATATATCACCAGCTGCACAAGAAATCTCAGCAAGAATTAACAAATGGCACTATATACACTAACTTAGAAAGCTTTTGCACAGTAAAAGAAACAAACAAGGTGAAGAGACAACCCACACAGTGGGGAAAGATCTTCACCAGTAATACTTCATACAAAGGATAGTATCTAGAACATACAATGAACTGAAAAACATAAAACCTCCTAAAACAAATGATCCCATCAAGAAGTGGGCAGCTGAGATGAAAACAAGTTTCTCGAAGACGTACAAATGGCCAACAAGCACATGAATGCAAATAAAAACAATGCTGAGGTTTCACCTCACTCCAGTGAAAACAGCCTATATCAAGAACTCAAACAACAACTGTTGGTGAGGCTGTGGGAAAAAAGGAACTCCACTCCACTGTTAGCCAAGTCCTGAAAACAACCTACCTGCCCATCCATACAGGAACAGTTAAAGATGTGGTACCTATGCACAATGGAATACTATGCAGCCATAAAGACAGATATGAAGCATTTGAACAAAAATGGGGCCAATTTGAGTCAATAATGCTCAGTGAAATGGATAAAACACAAAAGACTGATTATAGATGGGTGTCCCTCTTACGAAAGTCACAAAAATAATGGAATAAAAAGGCCCTAATGTGACAGGGTAGAAAGAGGGGCAATAGTCAGCTAGGAAAGGGGTGAACCTCTGAAAAAGAGGGGGACAGAGACAATCACTGATTCCCCAAACCCCATGTTTCTAATGTGTTAAAAGAATTTGAAAATCATGTATATAGAAATTTTAAAAATAAAAAAAATACATAAAACTTCAGGAAACAGGAATAATGAACAAGACAGTGGTTACTAAGGGAAGGCAAAAAGCCGGAAAACAAGACGTTGGAAGCCAAAAGTAGAGGATAAGTAGGGTGAATAATTCTAGGAATCTAACGTGAAGTTGGAGGTGTACAGATAAAACTGGATTGCACCTGGGATAAATATTAAATGAGCAGATTTTAGGTAGTCTTTCCACAGGGTGTCAAATGAATAATTACATAGAAGATAACAATGATAATTTGCTTCACTATCATAAACACTTCACTGCATATGTATATCCCTTAGTATCATGTTGTACTCCTTAAATATACACAATGCAAATTATTTTTTTAAAAGCATAGGATAAATTTTCTTAAATATAAAACTGCTTAAAAGACCTCAAATTTTTCAGTTTATTTCTTTGAGTTAAAGCCTCTACAGTATCAATTAAAAATAAAATTCTTAGATCCTGGACAACATGGTTGAAACTTAAAAGACATGCTGACAGAAATAAGATAGCAAAAAAATACAGTATTACTCCACTTTTATGAGATACCCAATACCCAGAATAGTCAAATTCAAATAGAAACAAAGTAGAATAGTGGTTTCCTGTAGCTGCGGGAGTCAAGAATACTTATTTTTTCAAAGAATATATTACACTTTCAGTTATGAAGATTTAACAGTTGGGAGAGTTACACAATGACAGTGAATATAATACTACTCAACTGTACTCTTAAAAATTAGAGTAACTTTGTGTTACATATATTTTATCATAATTAACAAAATTCATAATAAATCAGGAATAAGATACAATTACCTAACTTAAAAAATATTCTGTGCAGTAAAGAGTTGCTTAAACTCTGCACATTCAAAGACAGAAGAACAGGCTCTTGAGAGGCTCCTACAAGGAAATCTCTGAGTTCATGGAGTATCTTCCTGATGATGTTTGTTACTATTGTTGCATGTTTTGTGGTGCTAGGGATCAAACCCGGGACCCTGTACTTCCTAGCACATACTACTCTGCACCAAGCTACATCCTCAGTACCCTGGTAAGAATGATTCTTGTAAGCCTGAGGCCTCAGACCACAATATCTCAATTTAGCTTCTGGATATTGGAGGTTGAGTAGCTAAGTCTGGTCATGCAGGTGCTGCTGTTTGTGACTGACAAAACCCTGCACACTGAGGCTAGAGTGAGCTTCCCTGATTGGCCTTCATGTATGCTGTCACATGTCATTGGTGGGAGAATTACTGTGACTCTGTGTGACTGCACTGGGAGAGCACACCTGGAACCCTACACGTGGGGTCTTCTGGACTTCACCAAGTTTTTTTTCCCCACTAACAAGTTTAGTCGTCAAGAATAGAAAAGTGTGTATATTTAGTTTCCATCTTGAACAAAATACTTTCCTTAATATCACAGAAAACTAAACACCAGATAAATCTGGCCATCCAGATATTTGATATTAGGTTTATATTAGTTTTCTAGGGCTGTGATAAAAAAATATCAGATTTGGCTCCTTAAGCAATAGAAAGTTACTTTCTCATAGTTCTGGAGGCTGGAGGCTGGTAAGGTGTCAGTAGGACTGGATTCTTCTTCTCCTTACCTCCTAGAAGAACTAAGGTCTCCTCTTGTGTCTTCACATGGCCCACAGTCTATGGGCACAAATCTTTATCAAATTTCCTCTTCTTATAAAGGTACATGTTCACTAGATAAGGACATAGTTTTAAAACCTCACTGTCACTTAATTGTCTCTTTAAAAACTTTTATCTTCAAGTATGATTACATTCTGAGATAGTAATTCTTTTAAATTTTTAATGTTAATTTTTTAGAATTAGTCACAATTCAGCCCATATCAATGCTAAAAATATCAGAGAAAAAAATGCTAAAATAACTACTTCATTCCAAGACATTTACTGAGACTCCTACATAGTTAGGTGTGGTACTGCATTTCTATAGTCCTGGTACTCCATAAGGCTGAGGCAAGAGAATCACAAGTTTAAGTTCAGCCTGGGCAATTTAGTGACTTTTGGAGACTTCATCTCAAAAAAACAAACAAACAAAAAAACCCCAACCAAACAAAAAAGATTATCACATAACAAACACTATGCCGAGGCACTGAAGATTCATTGTTATTGTACACTACACATAGTGTCTGTCATCACAGAGCTCACGGTCTAGTGGCTAAAATCCTGGCAAAACCAAACAGTACCAACACTACCTGACATGAAGTGTGATGGGAAAGCGCATGTACTGAGGCTCCTAGAGAAGGGATAGCTAACCAAGACCCCATTAACATACGGATACCATGCACAGCTGCATCTTGGAGGATGAAGTGGGTGAATTACACAGGGGATGGAAGAGGTAGGGTGTTCCAGTCAGGAGAGAATATGGGAACTGGAAAAGCCAGTACAGCACAAGCAAATGATATCCAACAATTGTGAGTGCAGTGTCTGCTCAATGCAAATTATATTCCTTTCCAGGTGATTAATACCATGGAAATTTGCCTCAAAATAAGCACAATCTTATTTTGAGGACTTGTTTACCCTAGGACTCCTTAGCCAAGTATGGCGGCTCACACCTGTAACTGCAGCACGCTGGGAGGCCGGACAGGAGGAGCACAAGCTGCAGCCCAGCCTGAGCAACTCGGTGAGACTCTTGACTCAAACTGAAAAATAGAACAGGGGCTGGGTACATAACTTAGTGTGAAGGCCTGGGGCCAATCCCAATAGCTGGAGTTGAGGTGGGGGATAAGGAGCAGCGAGTGACCAAGTATCTGGGTAGTTTATTTAGTGTATAAAGAATATCCAAATCCACAAAGGCCAAGTTCCAAGAATGACAGCCAATGCGCTTCATAATTCACCAATAAAAGATGTTAGTGAAACATCCTTAGTGAAATATTTGTCTAAAAAAAGGAGTGTTAAAATAAACCTTACACAAATTGTGCACTAAAAAGAAGGCAAGTACGTGTATTGTGCAGAACAAGTCTACTCTTCAATTCACCTCTATCACAAGAACTTGCGCTTCGCAGATAACAGCATAAATGCTAAGTGTTCAGGTGACAAGCTATGAAAGGGTGAACATATTTCCATTCACGTGTTACTTTCTGCTATCTAAACAAGTGAAAAATGACAATAAAAACTGAACATAACTCTTTCAAATAAAATACACACACTAAAATAGAACAGCATTTAACAAGAAGACATATCTGACTTCACAGTTTATTCCTTTCCCAATTCCAACTCTCTTCTCTGTTGTCTCTTAATATTGCCTGAAGTCTAATAATGCAGCAGATATTTAACTCACCTTATGTGTAAGCAAAACAACTATCATGCAATCAAAAGGTAAATACAGGTAATGGTGAGGAACTCACAATAAAAGACTCCACGCCCCACAAGGTTATATTTCAACAGAACTATCTCGAAGATAGGAAATAAGAGTTTCTGTGAGCACAAACACTTGTTATTTTGTGCAAAACAAGCAGATCTGGGTTCCTGAATGAAGGTCAACCATAGATCCAAAAAAAAAAAAAAAATTAAAAATGAAGCTAAAAGCATCTTGATGACTCTGGAAATACTATTTGAATTAGCCAATGTCCTGTTATCAATAGTTATTGAGTTTTGCTAAGTACCTCCTTAGAAATCCAAGTCTCAGCTGGGATGCAGGCTATAATCTCAGCAGTGGGGGAGGCTGAGGCAGGAGGGATCCAAGTTTGAGCCCAGCCTGGGCAATTTAGCAAGAGTCTGTCTCAAAATCAAAGCCAAAACTGGGCTGGGTATGTAGCTCTGTGTGAAGGCCCTTATCTTGATCCCCTCTTATGTTCAGCCCCCACAGTACTTAGCTAGGTTAAGCAAAAAATTTTTTATGGCTGGGATACTCTCACAACTTCAAAAACACTAAGTTTAAAAATAAGATTAAAATTAGACTGCACGGTGAGGAAATTCTTTTCCACAAGCTTGATGTTTTACTGCTTTTAAGTATGCAAAGATGGGGCTGGAGGAATAGCTCAGCGGTTAAAGCACTTAGCTTTAAGTTCTTGAGTTCAGTTCCCCAGCACCATATAAACTGGGTGTGGTGGCACATGCCTGCAATCCCAGCACTCAGGAGGCTGAGGAAGGAGAACTGTTGTGAGTTCAAGGCTGGCCTGGGCTACATAATGAGTTCAGGATCAGCCTGGACTAGAGAGTGATACTCTCATCTCAAAAGTGTGCAGTCTTTTGTAAAGAACTCTTGGCAAAAATGGTGGCAGCACGCACATGGGTGTTCTAGCATCTTGCTGCTTAGCAACCCATTCTTGACCAAAAGCCAACATGTAGAAATGTGCAAGATGCAAAGTTTAGGTTGCACTTAAGGAAAATAATCATTTCCACAGATCCTCACACACTAGACAGGCAGAGTAGGGAACAAAACTCTGACTTTTAGGATGCTGCCCAGGGAAGAGCCATGTGACTGAATAGTTCCCTTGACCCATCCTGGTCCATGTAGTAGTTTATTTAACAACAGTTAAGTAAACATCTAGTCCCTCACTGTGCTCCGTGCAGAGATGCGGCATCAAGTAAGACAGATGTGGTCTCCACCTCCAATCAGTTTACAATTGCGCTGAAAAGAACTACAACTACATTAAATAGTTACCAAACAGCCATGTGTGAGCTACAGTGAAGTCATTCAAAGCATAGAAAAACTGTAAAACCGAGTCACTACACATTTCTCCTCCATTATCCAGCAAAGAAGGCCACATATAAGAAAAGGGCTAAGAAATGAATCGAATAGACTGGGGGACTGAGAGGAGGAGGATCTTAGTGCGCAAATGCTGGGTACACAGAGGGACAGAGGACAGCTTTGCTAGGACAAGAGAGACACTGAAGATGCTTACCGTCTCCATCCTTTACTAGTAGGGGCAAAAACGCAGAATAATATAAATACCGTGAGAAAAATTTATTTTTCAATGATTTAGTACTTCAACTAAAATGTCTTACAAGGCTGTTTCCACGATAGATGTTTCCAATATGACTCACTGAAAATATAGTATCGGCTGTGCATAATAACTGTGCCTAATATGACATAGCACAGCAACTATGAATCAGACATGGGTATGGACCTTAGAAGTCACAGCTGAAAAGGTACACTTAGTGAAGGAGTTAAGCATTTCAAAGAATTCTTTGTACAAACGTCAGATAACATCACACACAACACACCACGCAGCCAAGGTATTCACAGGGTCTGTGCACTCAGCGTCCGATTACATCGAAGGGTTAATATTTTACTCAGATACTCATACGAAGTAGATGGTTTCTTCTGAGTTCTCACAAAACATTAACAAATTTATTGATATTTGGGTCTTTTTTCCCCAAGGGATATACCTACAATGTATATGTTTATACACTGTTTATGTTTTAGGCTAATAGCTGAGAAATCTGAAGCGCTGCTGGCACAACCTTTGTGGGAACACTGTTTCAACTGCCCAGAATCTCAATTTGCCCTACGTGAAACCAGGCCAGGTAGAATCCTTGACTTACCAGATCTCAGATTAGCATGTTGTCTGAAACCTCACAAGTTCATTTTGAATTACCAAGATAACAGGTCAAGTGAGGCACTCACAAAGTAAGCCATAGTACTTTCCAGTTTCCCTCCATTTTTGAGTAAAATCAGTCTTTCTCTCACAGATGGCAACTATACTAACTCCTCAGCTCCCAAATACAATCAATAAAATAGTTAACTGCAGAATATAAGCAGTCACAAATTCAAAGACAAATCATCCTATATCAAAAAGAAGAGACCTGCCTCTTGGATAAGCCCAGGATGTGTCGACAATCTGGGCTACGTGGCACTCACATCTCCATGACTGCTGTCCATGTAATACAAGGTCTGACAGGCACCTACTACAGAATATGGCACTTCACTAAGACAGGTCTGTAATGCCCACTTGCCACTGGCCCCATTCCAATGTTGCCATTCCATAACTAAACCAAAATCGACTGATAAACAGTAGATGACAGTTCTTTTATAAATTATCTTACATCTTGTTGGTAAAACGTCCTTGCTTATTCTATTGGTCACAAAGGAGAACAAAGATGCTCTTTAAGGGCTACCCATGTATTTAACACAGAATGCATGATGTTAAATTTTACATCAAAAAAGAAATGAGCATATGTGCCCACAAAAACAACAGCAGTCTTATCGCTCTCCTAACAGCCTAAAATCGGAAGAGACTCATAAACAGATAGTAAAACCTTCCTGATACACAAAACTACAATGAATGAACTTTAGAAAGAAAGCTGCGAGGAAGGAGCTGGACCCATCAGAACAATGTATATGAATTTCAAGAATAGGCTGAACACTCTTGGGTGAAAGGAGTCAAAATACTGATCCTCTCTACAGAGTAATGTTTAGGAGCAGGCAAAACGAAAGTTTGGATGGTGCTAAAGTGTTCTCATTTGGTCTGGGTGGTATATATATGTAAGAATCTATCAGCCTTGACACTTCTGAGCTTTGTGCTTTTTACTGTTACATGGATTATTAGGAAAAAAAGACTTAAGCTACAGGACAGTTTAATTCAGGTAACACTCTTATTACTAAATCATACAGTCTCCTGAATGTGAATCTAACACTCACAGAATGAGTGGGGATGACTGGCTACAACAACTGCCTGGCCCACTTATCTCACTAGCTGGAGCACTTTGCTCGTTGAAGGTCACACAACAGCTTGAGGCCACCCTTCTAGCAGGTACCACTATTTTTTTTTTGGCGTTATTAAGTCTTTTCTAAATACTCACCTCAACTGTTTTCGAAATCTCTCAATGGTGTTGGTTTTGTCAAAGCAGACAATATAGTAAGTAATGATTCATCTTACGCTGAAAGAAGGGGCTCCAAATTAATTTCACAAGAACTATTCACTAACAGCTAATTCATAAACAAATCAATTCAATGAATATGCCAAACTCATACTTACTCACTTTTTGAAGATTTCAGTGAATTTTAACAGACTCATTTTCACTTTGCTTCAAAGTAACATTTTAATAACTAATTTGTAAAAAGCAGAGTTGTAGAGAGGTCTCAGCTTCTTATGAACAGTCTTCCTGAATATATTCAATAAATGTGAATATATTCTTTATAATGATTATATTCATGAATATACCCTCCTTATGAATATATTCATGAATATATTCTTCTTTGCCCTGTTGGGAAAACTTTTTAATACAGTTTAAAATTAATGAACATGAATATATTCATGAACATTTTTATAACTTTATATTCATATTCATGAGCTATGCTCTTGACCATATGGGGGCATTTTTGAACCTAGTTTAAAATTTAATGAATATCAATATATTCACTAAGAATATATTCATATTTTCATCAACATATATTCATATTCATGACCAGTATTCTGACTATATTGGAAAAATTTAAACTCACTTTAAAATCTGGTATCAATAAAGAATATATGCAACAAGAATATACTCTTATTCCTTGCACATGTTCAAAATAAAAGTATAATTGCAAGGCAACTAATTAACTCAATAATTTTAATATGAACTTTTTTTAAAGCCATGCTAGAAGAACACGTTAGCTTATTTCTCACAAAGTGGCACACTTCCTTGTGGAAGGGTCTTCACCTCCACACAGCAGCTCTGCATTTACTCCTGGAAACTCACTAAGGTGTGGGCGCGAAGTGGCACTTCTCAGATCTCATGGCTCCGGAACATCTGCTTCTGTTGTTTTGTTGTAACACAATGACCTGAGATACATCTACAACTAACAGGATTTTGCTAATGTTTGTTTCCTTGTCCAAATACAGGTACTTCTGAGGGTCGCATCACGTTATTATCACTCTCTACCTACTATTTCTGTTCTACTTTTTGGGACTGTTTTGCCATCAGATTTTTTCCCGATTTAATTATAGGATTTGACTGGGCTTTGTTTGTTTTGGGGGGGACTAGAGTGAACTCAGGGCTTTTATGCTGGGCTACACCCATTTTCATTTTTTATGTTCAGACAAGATCCGGCTAAGTTGTCCAGGTTGGCTTCAAACTCACAGTCTTCCTGCCTCAGGCTTCAGGGCTGCTGGCATTATAGGCATGGACCACCGTGCCTAGCTTCATTTAACTATTTTTTTATAGTAACTATTTGAAAGTTAGAAGAAAGGTTCTTAACCTAGTAAACAGCATTTGTCGTAAGACTTCAAAATGGAACAAGATTGCTATTAAAAATTTAAAATCATGAACTGGAGGAATAGCACAGCACAAGGCCTTAAATTCAATTCCACAATACCATGTACACCAGATGTGGTGGTGCATGCCTCTAATCTCAGCACTCAGCAGGCTGAGGCAGGAGGATTGCTGTGTGTTTGAGGCCAGCATGAGCTACATAGTGAGTTCAGGACTTGCCTGGACTACAGCGTAAAACCTTCTCAAAAAAAGTTTTAAAAAATCATCACCATCACCTTTTATTTTGTTCTTTAATTATTTATATTTTGGGATGACAGAAAATAGGGAGGTAGACTTTGTAAAGATGGGAAAGTGATCTGAGGATGGAGGGAGATGGGAAGGCAGGAAGGAGAAGGAGAAATGATTACGATGTAAATGCACCAATTTCCCAAGTTGAATGCAAACACAAACACACACTAATAAAAGCTTTGAAGAAAAATTAAAAATAAAGATGTTTACTTCCACCATCATCCATAGGGGTTTTAGATAGGTTAGCCTCTGCATTAAGGTAGGAATACAGACAGAAATATTGGAAAATTATCATGAAACCAGCATTATTTTCAATAACGTATCTAGCTAGAAAAATGGCAATTTAAAAAAACCATCAGAATTAACAGGACATAAACCCAAAAAATCTAGAAAAGTAATTTTATAATTCCAAAATACTTAAAGCATTTTTACATTCCATTGACAATTTTAAATTTGTAAATATAATAATATTGTGATCATAGATAACATTCCAGAAGAACTTTTGTCTATTTTTTTTTTTTTTCTGTGCTAGAGATGGAAGCCAAGGCTCTGCGCATACCAGGCAGGTGCTCTACGAATGAACTACACCCTTCAGCCACCCCCAATTACTAATTACTATCAAACACATCTAAAAATAGATTAGTAAAAGGAGCATCCATAACACCTCCCCATAGAATCAGTTGCTAACATCAGTCCACATCTGTTTTATCTGTCATACATACAGACGACACAGAAACACACACAAAACTATGAATGTACACTTTCTTGGTGAAACATCTGAAAGCAAGATGCAGACAGGACATATTATAGGCTTCTTTTTAAATGTGGCTGGTCTTCTGTCCCTTTCTACTGCCACTTGCTGCCCCTGTAATCTCACTCTGTTCACATCAGCAACCGGTGGTGCTTAATTTTAGGTGGCACAATGGCTGAACAAAGGGATATCTGGAAACCTGGAAAGGCATTGTGAGAGCATCTGTGAAGGTGTCTCCCAAGGAGGGAAGCAAACCAGGCAAAAGAGCTGCGGGGCACAGGCACCACCCAGGCACCACCCTGGAGACCAAACAGGAAGCAAAGGGTTCTCTTCCAAAAGCCGAGTCCCACTTCTCTCCTGCCAGATCACAAATCCAGAGCCTCCTGGGTTTCATCTCCAGGACTTACAGGAGCAGCTTTCTCCGGCGGCTGGCCTTGGACTAGAAGCTGCAGTATCAGCTTATTTCTGAGGATTTCACCCTTGATGAATTATTCATTACTGGCACTCCTGGATGCCAAGCCCTCAGACAGCCCATCATGGGACCTCACAGCTTCTATAATCAAGTGAGCCAATTCCCTACGAAGTCGTCTTTCATACACTTATACATGTATCTCACTGCTTCTGTCTTTTGGGAAATCCTGGTTAGCACACCTTATTTGGGTAACACATACTGGTAACCTAGTATTATGTATCCTTCTATATTTATTCTATGCTTATATAATCACATACATCCATGTTCATCTACGTGATTTTGTCATTACTTCACCAAAACACAGTTGTAGACATATTTTTATGTATCTTGCTTTCTTTATTCAAACATATCTTCAGGACTATCTTCACAGTCAACTAATAAAGGAATTTCATTTTTGCTTTCAATAGCTGTAGTAAGACATTTCACATATCATAATAACAACTATTTAAAATGTACAATTGCATGTATTTGGTTTGTTTGGTATGCATAACTTCATTACCACAATCAATTCTTAACATATTCACCACCCTTAAAAGGAATCTCCTATGCAACAGGCTTTACTCCCAACTCCCTCCCTTCAGTTCTAGGCAAGCTCTAAAGGGTCTACTGACTTGCCTATTCTAACCATCTTGTGTAAATGAAATATGCATGGAGCAGCATCCCTGGCCTCAAAAATATGTAGTCCTTTATGATCTCATCCTTCAACTCCACATAGTATTTTCAAGGTTCATCCATGTTGTAAGCATGTATTTTTGTGACCAAATAGTACTGTATTATATGCAGATGCCCCACGTCACCTGACGGACATATAAGTTGTTTCTAGTTCTTGGATGCTATGAATAATGCTATGAGTGTTCAGGTGTAAGTTTTTATGCAGGCATTGTGTTTTCAGTACTCTCACGGAGTAGAATCATTGTGTTGTATGGTAACATGTTTAAACTCTTTGAGAAACTTCCAGTCTGTTTTCTGAAGTAGCTATAATATTTTAAGTTTCTACTAACAATTTGAAATTGCAGTTTCTCTACAGGCTCCCAACACTTACCATTGCCCACCTTTTCTATCAAACACACTCTGGGAGTTGTGAGGCAGGATCTCCTTGTGGTTTTCATTTGCATTCCCTGGTGATTAATGCTGCTGAAAAAATATATTTTTCTCCTGTGGCACCAGAGACTGAACACAGGGCCTTTATACTTAGCTACATGCCAGCCCTTTTATTTAGAGATGGGCACTCATTAAGTTGCCCAGACTGGGTTCAAACTGTGGTCCTCCCGCCTTACAGCTATTTATGTATCTTCTTTGGAAAAAATTACCTTTGGTAGGTCTTACGTGTTTTTTAAAATAAGGTTCAATGATTTAACACTGCAGAAACATTTAAGAGTGCCTAGCACACAGTAGGCTCCAAATATAAGACCTACGTAATATACATCGTTATTACGATTGTTATTTCCAGAGCCCCTATTATTACTGATTATATTATTTGGGTCCAATATTGTAAAATATACTGAAATACGCCACAACAGTTGAATATTACCAACTTTTCCTTATATTATTTGGACTTTTTAAACCTGCTGTACGACTTAATGCCATATATTTTACACATGATCATAAATTGAAACTTTACCTCATTACATGTGTCTAACCTGCAATCCACTTTGTCTATAGGATTGTTTCGGGGATATGATTTAATTTTTTATGTTCCTACTTTTTGAATGTAGGATACTTCAGATGGAACTCATGGCATTCTCAACTAGCCCAGGCTAGCATTGCTGTAGGCAATCCTCTTGCCTCAGCCTCCCGAGTGCTGGGATTACAGGCATCCTTTTTCTTTTTAAATCACTAAGCTGTCCCAGAGGGCTTGAGCTATTGCTCTTCCTGCCTCAGCTTCCCAGAGTTAAGTGCTACCTTGCCCAGCTGCCTTTTGGTTTGTATTTCTGCTCCACGTTCACCTATTCATTTTGCTTTGAGAAGCATTTATCCACATCCACCAAAGCTTTATTTAAATCAGGCCAACAGATCCCCTTTCTCGACGGAAGAATTTAAACTGTCCATATTTAATCTAGTTATCTTCTATGCCCTGGTCTCTTCCCACCACCTACTTTTGTTACTACACTGTTTCCTCCCTTCTTTCCCTCTATTTCCGTTGAGTTAGTCAAGTTGCCACTGTTTTCATTTTTGTTAATAAAAATTTCAATTCAACGTCTCCATTTAAATGATAATTTTCTTCCTTTCTGCTCTCAATATAATCTGTAAACAAAATCACCAACAATTTCCTGAACTCTGGGAGTACTTGGTATGCAGCAACAGACAACTAAAATGATTACTGCCCAAGAGGTTTCCTTCTAAAGTGGCTAGGGGGCTGAAGGAATGGCTCAGCGGTTAAAGTGCTTGTCCAGCAAGTACTAAGTACCTGAGTTCGATTCCCCAGCACCATATAAACTGGACGTAGTGATGCATGCCTGTAATCCCAGCACCCGGGAGGCCAGCCTGGGCTCCATACTGAGTTCAGGACCTGCCTGGGATAAAGAACAAGACTCCCCCACCACCAAAAACAAAAGTAAAAAAAAGTGGCTATACCTCACTTTATTTCTATAGGCCTGTAAACACAACCCTGCTGCTCCGTGTTCTGAGTAAGTAACTCTAGTCAACATTCTATTGATACTGTATATATGATTAAAGAAGTAAACATTCTTTCACATATTTATTGATGAATTAGATAACTTTTGTTGCGGTTAGGATCTGGAGTGTCCCCCAAAAGTCTCAGGTATTTTAATGTTATGGATTGTCTATGGAGCCCTGTAATGTTGGTGGATTGGGGTCTGGCCTGGAGGGGTGGATTGCAGTTGTTGGGATTAGGGGCATGTGAGTTAAGACTAAGGGCGTGTCATGTGAGTTAAGACTAAGGGTGTGTAGTGGCCACACCTTCTATACCAGGATGCAGGAGAGACTAAGACTGGGACTTGCACTAGTCTCGATTAGTCTCACTTGCCTGCCTGTTGGTGATGTCATGAGAAGCTGCCTCCACGTCTCTGCCTTTGCCATGTACTTCAATTGCTGCCAGCTGCCCCTGAATGGACTGTGACCATCTGAAACTGTAAGCTAAAATAAACCTTTCCTTTCCTAAATGTGTGCGTGTCAGGTATTGAGTACAGCAACGAAAAAAGTAACTGAGACATCTTTTAACAGATTACTTTGCTCCATGCTGTGCCATAATTCCTAGTCTTAATAACTTTTCATATAACCCCTATCAAAAAAGTCCAAGTTATCAAATTTTCCTTGATAATTATTGCTTTTTTGTTTTTTAGATGTTTGTGCCTATCTCCAAAGCATGTTATCTTCTTGAACTGTTATGTATTTTTTAACCTTTAACATTTAATCTAAAAATCTACTTGGAATTTTGCAATGGCACATGAAGTGGGTATCAATGCTTTCCTATCTGTATATCAATCAATATCCACCACAGATGTGTAGGACTTTTTCTGCACTCCCTATTTATCTAGTTATCCATTTTTCTATACTAAGCCTCAATTATGTAATTTTATAAGAAATTTGGATTTTTTTTTCTTTTGAGACAGAGTCTTGCTCTGCAGCCCAGGCTGGTCCTGAATTCACTATGGAGCCCAGGCTGGCCTTGGACTCAAAGCAATCCTCCTGCCTCAGCCTCCCGAGTGCTGTGATTACAGGTGTGTGTTACCATACTTGGTTTATGTGGTGCTCGGGAATTGAACTCGGGTATTTAATGCTTGACTTAGCAATTACCACTGCTGAGCTATTCCTCAAGCACTGAAATTTGGATATTCTTTAGAGTAAAGGCCAGCAATTAAGGCCTTTAGGCTATATGACTGCAAAGTCAAAAATCTTTACTAACTTATTCATTATAGAAAAAAGCTTGCTAACACTGCTACAGACAAAATCCTAAAGTGAGATTATTTTCACTTTATTTTTGAGATTTTCTTCATTGCTTTCAGTCCTTCATATATGCATAGAAATTTTAGAACAAAGTACCAGTTTATACACACACACACACACACACACACACACACACACACACACTGAAATTGACCATAATATCTGCATACGTACATCAACATTAAGGAGAATATAGACCTTTAAAATATTGAGACTAAGCTTATCCCAAGATTCACCACTTCTTGTTCCTCACTCTGTGGCTTGGTAACCAAACTAGTCACAGGAAAGAAGTCTACTATCAGTTTCCCTTATATTAACTTTCCAATAGACCACACACTTCAATTATATCTAGCCACTTGAAATAAGCAGTCAGTTTACAACACAATATAAATGAGAAAAAAAAGAAAGGAGTCAAGTTCCATTATGTTCACCATGTTTAAAAATCTGTCTTAAGCAGAAGGCATAGCTCAGTAATGACAGACGCTGGCTAGAAAATAAAAGGCCTCGGATTTGATACACTAGCATCAAATACTAGCTGGGCATGATAGCTCACACTTGTAATCCCAGAACTTGGGAAGCTGAGGCAGGAGGAATGCCATGAGTTCTAAGGCCATCCTGGGCTACACAGTGGGTTTAGGACCAGCTGAGACTAGTAGAGCAAGACCCTGTCAAAACAAAAACAAAAACAAAAACAAAAACAAAAACAAAAAAACCTCTGTTTTCTTACATAACAAATATGACAGACTTCACTGAAGCCAAAAGATGGAAGTTAGAATTAACTAATAAATTTCTGATAATTTCAACAGTAAAAAAAAAACACAGTCACAAATGACCAGCAATATGAAAAAAATGTTTAATTTACACTTGTCAGGCAAATGCAAATTAAAACCACAATAAGATTATCATCTCAGAACTGTCAGAATATCTATTATCCAAAAGATGTAAGATAAGCCTCAGGAAGAAAGTGGAGAAAAGAGGGTCTAGGTACACTGCTGATGGAAACGTAAGTTAGATCAGTAATGAAATTAATTATTCTGAATGAAACACAGACCTACCACATAATAAAGCAATCTCACTTCTGCACATATGTCCAAAGGAAATAAAATCAACATTTCAAAGAGACATCTGCACCCTCATGTTCACTGCAGCACTGTTAGCAATAATTAAGAAATGAAAACAACCTTAGTGCCTATCACCTGATGAATGGATAATGTACTACACACACATAATGAAGTACCTACCATCCAGCTCTAAGAAGAATGCACTGTCATTCACACTAACAAGGATAAACCTGAGGCCATGAGTTAATTAAAATAAGCCAGCCACAAAAAGATCAATACTAGCTAGGTTGTGGTGTGTGCCTATAATCACAGTTGCATAGGAGGCAGATGTAGGGGGATTGCAAGTTCGAGGCCAACCTGGGCAACTTAGTGAGACATTGTCTCAAAATAAATTTGAAAAGAAAAGGGACAAGGATGTAGCTCAACACTCCCTGAATTTGATCCCCAGTGTTGTTAAAAGAAAAAATGAATACTATAATAAAAATATTATGTATGATCTCATTGACATGCAGAATCTAAAAACAAACTTGTAGAAACAGAGAATGTAACAAAACGCTTATTACCAGAAGCTGCACTGTGCAGGGGTGGACTGGTCAAAGGATACAAAATCTCAGCGAGAGAGGAAGAACAACTTCAGAGATCTATTTTATAACAGGACTGTAATTAGTAACATTATATACTTGAAAATTATTGAAAATACACTTTAAGGTTTTAGCACCAAAAACAAGTATATAGGTAATGAATGTTAATTCACTTACCTTCCTACAATGTATCAAATACCTATATCAAAACATGTTATATACCATGAACATACAGTTTTATTTGTTCATTAAAATAAATTTTCAAACAAACAACAAAGTAAAAAGACATGAACAAAATTAAACAGCTCCTGGGAAATACCTGAGGCACCTTTCAAGGGCTGTCTCCTTAAAATAAAGTTTTTCCACAACAGTAAGATGAATATCTCAATATAAACATTGGTAAGAGATACAAATAGGTGTTTCACAAGGAAACACGCCCATGATGTAAAAATATATAACATTAAAGTTAAATGAACACAAGGAAATGTAGGTTGTAACTGCACTCTGATATGTTCTTAATTAGAACAATATTAAGAAGTGGGAATAGAGAGAACCAAAAAAAAAAAAAAATAGAAGAAGAAGAAGAAGAAGAAGAAGAAGAAGAAGAAGAGAATACTGTGTCCTTCTGTTCTAACATGCCCCTTTCTAAACCCAGAGGCCGTCTGTTGAGAAGACCACAGATATGCACAGCTTTCCCAACAATCACCATAGTAACAACTTCATGCCATAGCTAGGCACTAGATACAGCTCCATACCATGTCACGGGTGCTGTCATTGAAGATCCCTCACTTTACAAAAGCAGCTAAAGTTATGGGGCTCCTAAATGGGGCAAGCAGGCTTCATATGCACTCACGGACCCAGCATTTCTTCTTCTTGGAAGTTACCCTAAGAAAACAGTACCTTTCTCTAAGATACTCTTTAAGAAGCTGTTTAAAATGATGGAAAGCAAAATGTAAACATATATTTTCTATTTACAGCATGACACAATAGTGGAAATAGTTACATGTATATTGATTTCACACATCTAGAAGAATACACTCATATTTAGGGGGAGGAAGGTGAGACTACTGGACAGCTTTCACGTCTGCTGTACCAGTTCTCAATTATGAAAACGCACACTTGCAAACAGCCAAGTTTTGTTGCTTTTATTTATTTTTTACCAAGGATTGGGGAGTTACATCCCCAGTCCCCCATCCCCCTTTTGTTTTACATTTTTTAAACAGTGTCTCTGTAAGGTGTAGAGTCTGGCACTGAAACTGCGATCCTCCTGCCTCAGTCTCCAGAGAAGCTGTGATTACAGGCATGCTTACAGGCATGCATAATACACCTGTTGCATTAACTTTTAAGGGGTATTTTGATGGCCATTGTCAAGAAGAGAGGTATCACAATTTTGACAGTTTTTGATTGCCATTTTAGTGTACGTATAATTAAAGGCGCACCAGCTCATCAAGGGAACAGCAAGATTTTACTTCACACAGTGGCACACTGGCAGGATGCACGAGCTAATCCTGCTAACACCACGAAGGAGGCTGCCTGGATGCTGACCCAGTTTTTAACGTTGCAATCCTAACCCCAGCTAACAAGTGCGGCTGTAATCCCTCCA
This sequence comes from Ctenodactylus gundi, assembly GCA_004027205.1. NCBI lineage: Eukaryota > Metazoa > Chordata > Mammalia > Rodentia > Ctenodactylidae > Ctenodactylus > Ctenodactylus gundi. The sequence goes on from PVKB01001776.1 coordinate 300,753, forward strand.
TTGTCCTATCATACATTAGAACCTTCTATTACAACAGACCACCCAACTCTAGTCCCTATTCTCTTGCATACCCTGTTTCCCAATGATATAAAGGAAAAGAGATACGATGTAGATCATTATGAAAAGGACTGTTTCAGGAAAAAAGGAACTTTCCTTTAAAACAAATAAAATGCCCCTTTGAATATACTTTTAATTGTCAAGTTAAAAGTATGATTTATTTTACTTCTTTTTAAAAAAGTAGATTTTCTTAATTTATTTACTTATTTTTCTTCCCTGAGACCAGGTCTTGCTCTGTAGTCCAGTCTGATCCGGAACTCACCATGTAACTAGGCTGGCCTTGAAATCATGATGCTCCTCTTGCTTCAGGCTCTGGACTGCTGGAATTACAGGTATGTGCTACCTCACCTGATTTATGTGGTGCTGAGGAATTGAACTAAGGGCCTTGTGCGTGCTAGGCAAGCACTCTTAACTTCTGAGCTATGTCCCCAGCCCCTAAACTATTTTAAATGTATCTGCCTAAAACTGTACTAGTTCTACAAGTTATTTAAAGCTTGGGGCATATCTTTTTAAACTATGATCTTCTATGTGTGATCCACACCAAGGACACCTTGAGACAACTGCCTGCAAAAGCTACTTTGCAACAATCAAGCCTGAGTCATGAATTTAATTCACCTCCCTCTCATCACTAGAAACTAAAAAAAATTCTAAGTTGTTACACAATGCTGGATATTTTTAATCCAAACAGGCTCCCCAAGGTATCTATTGAGGCCATCAGTCTCCCACAAGAGGAATGCGAGACTGACCTTGAAAATGAGGTCTGAGAAGCAGCAGTGCCAGGGCCCAGGCTTTGCTCTGGAGGCCTCAGTCTCCACAATCTTCAGCTGAGCATCATTACAGGTCTCATTCAAGGTCTCATTACATCAGTGTGGACTATAAAAACTTATCCATTTCTATGTATGACTTCAGTGAAAGACACTGGGTACAGATTTTTATAAAACTAAGATACATAAAGTAGGTAAACTTACAAGTGTTATTACTGTAAAAATAAGAATTATTTTACAAGTTGGTAATTCAGGAAAAGAACCTGAATCCTAAAATATGTTTTCAAACAGCTTTTTATCTTTCAGTTTCTAAACAGAAGCAAGCTAATTAACGTCCAAAAGAAATCATTAAAGAATATGCTTCTATTCCCTAAATTAAAAAAAAAAAAGAGTTGGATTTATATCTTCTTTGGTCTCCTCTATTTGCTTTTCAAGGCTTGCTTCTAGCTTCGCTATGTCTTGGCGTAGCTCTTGTGATATTTCCTGCTTTAATTCAATGGATATCTGGTCCCAGAAGTTATCATCATTTTTGCCATTTTCATCTTTGGATTCTGCAATTTCAGTATCCCTGGTATCATCTTCTGGGGTGTCAGGACTATTTGTAGGAGATTCATTACCATGTTTCTTCATGGTTCTGCTATCTCTGGTGCACAGGAAAGAAGTGTTTGGTGAAGGCCCAGTCCTAGATGCCTCTGGAAGCCTCTGGGGCTCAGGATTGGCAGGACAATGAAATTCCCTGGCAGCCTCTAAAAGCCTCTGGCTCACGGGATGGATGGGCGATGGACTTCCTGGTCCTATATGCCTCTGGTGTGCGGGACAGTGGCGACCCGGAAGCCTCCGGTGCATACCAGAGGAATGTGGCGATGGTCTCCCTTTTGAAGAGTCTTGTTCCCCATGGTCCACTCAGCACAGCTCTCCGTCTGTCGTGGCTTCCCTCCTCCAGGGTGGGGCTCTCTACCCTCGGAGCAGGGGTGCCCCTGAGCCCTTCAGGGGATCAGCAGCCTTTTCCCCTCTTTTCTCCTCTCTGCCGCTTGTGCCAGTTTCTTCCTAGGCACTGTTTAAGGGTGACCCCAAAGCCCGATGTGCTCTTTTGTGATTTTACTCTAAAGGGTTCATTCTTGGGCTTTTTTCCCCCTTCTATTTAAAATGGCTCTTGCTTACGTCACTGCCTGTGAAGGCTGCTGAGCCCTGTTTCTGATCCGGGATCCCGGGGCCTTTCCTAGGGGGAGCACACGCTGTGTTTGCAGCACCCACTACCCGCGGGTTGATTTTTTGGAGGCTGGAGCCGCCAGCTGCCGACAATTCCCACTTCTCCGGATCCGCGCTTACTTCAGGCTGAAGTTATGGCTCTAGACCTTCCTCAGTCTGGTCTGTGGATGCTGGCAGCTCCGGGCCGCGCCAAGTCGGCTGCTTTTTTCCTCCTCTTCCGATGTGACTTCAGGATTTCTGACCCTCCCACAGTCCCCTGTCCTTTGTTGCGGTGCTCTGTCCTCTCCCAGCTCCGTCAGATGTCCCAGGCCCACACAAGCTTTCCTCCGTCCGCAGCTGCCTGCGGCTCCAGCCATTTGCAGCTGGCTGAAGCAGTTTCCTGGGCTGCCTGAGTTTTTTTTTTTTTTCCTGTTTTTGATGATCCTTTGGAATTTCTGACCTTCCCCTGGCCTCCTTTCAATTGTTGGGGATGCTCCTCTCTTTCCTAGCTACATTGAACATGCATTTCCTAACTAAATTCTCGACTTTTTAAGTGGGTCCACGAGGAGACCTTATGCAGTGCTGTCACTCAGCCGCCATCTTGACCGGAAGCCAAAAATTGAGCTGGAGGAATGGCACAGTGGTTAAAATCCTTGCCTTGAAAGCACAAAACCCTCAGCTTAATTCCCCAGCACCACATACAGTGGGACATGGTGGTGTATGCCTGTAATCCCAGCCCTTGGGAGGCTGAGGTAGGAGGATTCCCTTGTACTCAAGGCCAGCCTAGCCACATAGTGAGTTCAGGACCAGCCTGGTCTGTTACAGAATGAGACCTTGTCTCAAAAAACAAACAAAACAAAATCCTTCATTTTCCTCTTTACACATTAATATACAACAATTTATTTTTATCAGAAAACAAAAAAGTCACACTGTGTAAAAGATATTCACTACTAGTAAGAGTACAGTTCTTTCCTTCTATTTGTACTTGAGAGCACATTTTTTCTTTTAAACAAAGATAAAATTAAACTAAATATTATTATTTATATCCTGTTAAGTTTTTTCTGTTGTTGCACAACCACTGCCATATGTCATTTCATCTACTCTAATTCAAAATAAGATGCATATAGAATATACACTGGAATTACTGAAAGTTTCATAAAAGCCCGAAATATTTAGCTGCAGACAAACATATTAAGAACTCCAGGCTTCTAAAAGCTGAACTTAATTTCTGGCAAGCATGACTAGTAATTATAAGCAAAAGCCAAATATTGTGGAGTCCTTTTTTTAGACTAAGCAATTTTACCACTCAGCATATATAATTACTAAAGCACTTCCAGCATAACTGTATCTGTTCAGCTACTAGCAACCACAAGTGTTCCTGAAAGCTAGAGAAATGAAAAAAATTCTCTAAATATGATTTGTGAACTTTAAATTATATGAGAACGAATTTAAAATATAAAACTGTGCTCACAAATATTAATTCAGAGAAAATTAATAATCACAAATATTTTCACCTGTGAGAAATAGATATGTAAATCATCACAGAAAAAAATTATAACCAACCCATTGTTGAAAAAAGCTTAACTTATACTAGTTCTGGATAATATAAGCACATCAAAATATTTTCAAATTCTCTAAGAAATCGAGGAGAAATTATTTAAAATTTCAAAAAGAGTTGAGAAATTCCTGTAAAATAAAGTTTTCAAAAACCAAACCTATGGGAATATAGCCAAGGACACAGACCCAACTCAAAGATCTCCTAATAGCTAAAACTAAAACAATCTGGGAACAAAACAGTGTTAGATTCTAATCCAAAGTATATAATAGATACCCTCAAATCCGTATTTATATAAATGGCCAACTAGATAAAGAAAAAAGAAGACAACTCCACTGTACAGAAGAATTCCAAATAATTTATGCAAATGTTGCCTTCCTAGAAGGTAGAACATCACTCCTCACCCCTCAAGCACACGTGGAGCCTTGTAAAAAGCAAAGCAAGTGGGAAAGAGAACACAGTCTCAAAACACACCCCAGACATTACCTCAGCCAAGTGATCAATGTATCAACAGTGATAATTTATTCTGTTACCATGTACCGTTAATATGACTGAATAAAAATGGTAGTTTACTTTTGTGGTCTTACTCCCAGGAACCCATAATCCTCATCTAAACTATGAGGAAAATGTCAGATAAACACAAATTGAGGGACATTTTCATTCAATAGATTGCATCATTAGTACTCCTGGCAACTGTTAAAGTGATCAGAAACAAAGAAAGTGACATAAAGAGGTATCATGGATGGGATTCTGAGAAGAAAATGGACACATAGCACAAACTAAAGAGGTATGAATAAAGTACAGACTTCAATTGATAATTTATCAATACTAGTTCACTGACTAAAAGACATATGACGTTAATATACGAGATAAGAAGGAACATTGTGAGTTGTCTTTCCAAGCATTCTATAACCCTAATACTACTCTAGAACTCAAAGTCTCCATGTAATATATACTTTATATGCACTAGACAGAAACAGTAATGAATATGTAAGTAGATAACACACTTATCCATCTACAGTCCAAAGACTACGCTGTGCTCACTACTCTATACTCAGTTGCGGGAGTACAGAGAAAAATGTCATTTCCTCATACTCAATACATACTTTTGAAATAAGTTAATGAATATAAACGTTTTGTGATGTTGGCTTCATTTATAGAAATCCTCATTGTTCCTTTATTTCTATAAGTCCATCTATCAAAAAGTGTTATACAAGAAATATATCACCTAATTCTAGTCAAGAAATTATCAGGCCCAAACAACAGTTACATAAGGAGACTGGGGAAGCATGGCGCCCTAAGTGCTGGGCAAAGCATCCTGAGGGACACAGGACGGGAAGGCCGGGAGGCTCCAGGCCATCAGGAAATCTGAGGAGACAGATTGGAAGGAGAGCAGGGAACTGCCTTGTAAGACAGTGATTGCAATGGCTCTCATCTCTCTTGAGTCAGACATGGACGAGGACCAGGCACAATGAGCACTATGAAGTTATGGAAGCAAATATGGCAATGAGTGAGGAGGGGCTACAGCTGAGGATGGTTTAGGAGGCAGTACAGGCAGACACAGCAATGACTAAACATGGTGCCCACACCTTGTGAGTTGCTTTTTCATTTTACCTCTTACCTCTTCAGGCTATTTCCCCTTCCTGTGGACAGAATTATCTTGACGCCCTAAAGCAGACCACCTCATTTCAAATACAAAACCTTCCTCGAGCTTCTCATTACTTTAAACTCCTCAGTAGACTGTCTAAAGGGCAACATAATCAAGTTCCTGCTTTCTTTGAACTTCATCTTCTGCTATCCTCCTCTATCCAATTGCTTTTTCAATTCCGTAAAAATATCAAACTCCTTCCTGTTTTAGTCTCGTTCCTTACCCGAAATGCTTGTCTTAATTTGAGTGCAAGCATCCACTGGGCCTAAAGAAATGCTGCTGCAATCCCAGCACTCTGGGAGACTGAGGCAGGGGAAAATTACAATTTTGAGGGGAGCATGGAAAATTCAATCATTTAGCAAGACCCTATCTCAAAATAAAAAGTAAAAAAGGGCTGGGGATGCAGCTCAGTGTTAAAACCTTGGGTTCAATCCCCAGTACCACATAAATGAATGAATAAGTGAATGAAGAGTTCTCCTCCTTACCACATCAATTACTCTGCAATACAGCACCCTGTTTCTTTCTTTGCATTTGCTATGGTTTGGATTTTAAGTGTCCCTCAAAAGCCTCATGTATTTGGAACTGTATGTTGTTGACTTGTGGGCCAGGAAGTGAGGGAGGCTGAAATTCTTAGGGGTTTTCTGAAGAAAGATAAAGAACATATGCACAACAAAGAAATCAGAGGCAAGTATGCATTTAACAGAGAGATAATGTAAAAACAGAAATCAAAATCCAAAATAAGAACAATGGCAGGTCTCAATTCTTTTAAGACGATGATAGCAATGTCAGTCATCTCCATTCACCAATTAAAAGACACAGAATGACAAGCTGGATTAAAAAATGTAACCCAAGCATACATTGCCTGCAAGACATTCACTTTACTCATAAAGATAAACATAAACTGAAGCTAAAAGGGTGGCATTCAGTATTCTACTCGACAGGTGATTGAAAACAAACAGGGGTAGCAAGGCTTTCTTGTTGAGAAAAAGTAGAATTTAAGCCAAAACTGGTCAAAAGAGACAAAGAAAGCCAATTCATCCTAGTAAAGGAAACAATTCAACAGGAGGAGCTAGCAATAGTGAACATTTATGCACCAATGTTCACCTAAATATATAAAACAAGACAGAACCTCACACAATTATACTGGGGGACTTTCTCTGCCAGAAAGACAGGTGAACTAGACAAAAAAAAAAAAAAAAAAGAAATCAACAAAGACACAGTAGATCTGAACAACATGATGGTATAAACGGACTTGACACAATCTACAAAGTTTTTCATCCAACAACAGAACACACATTCTTCTTGGCTGTTCATGGAACATTCTCCAAAATAGACCATATTTAGGCAAAACAACAACAACAACAACAACAACAACAAAAAACGCTTGAACACAAAAAAAGTTGAAACAATCTCATGCAATTCATCAAATAGCAGTGGAATCAGTGGAATGAAACTGAAAATCAGCACCACAGACAACAGACATCACTCAAACAGTGCACTACTGAACAAACACTGGATCACAGAAGAAATCAGGAAAGAAACTAAAAATTTTCCAGAGACAAATGATAATGGAAGCACATTACCAACACAATCCATGGGACATAATGAAGGCAGTGTTAAGAGGGAAACTGATTAAATGAACCATACAGCACACATAAAAAGAACTGAACAATTCCAGATAAATAACCTAATGAGGCAACTCAGATTCCAGAAAATCAAAAACAAACTGATCCCAAAACTAATGAGAAGAAATTACGAAGATCAGGACAGAAATTAATAAGATGGAATTTAAAAAAGAATTCAGAACTATGAAACAAAAAGCTGGATCTTTGGATAAACAAGATCAATAAAACCCTAACTCACAAAAAGGAGAAACATCAAAGCAATTAGAAACAAAAAAAGATAAAATTACAACAGACAGCACCAGAATCCAAAGAATTATAGTTATTTTGAAAATCTATACACCACGAAATTTAAGAATCTAGAAAAAATGGATGAGTTTCTAAATGCAATAGTAACCTCCAAAACTAAAGCAAGAATAAAATTCTTGAACAGACCAATAACTAATTACAAAACAGAGGAAGAAATAAAAACACTTCCAACAAAGAAAAGTCCAGGACTCTATGCAGTCACAGCAGAATTCCACCAGAAATTCAGGGAAGACTTAATGCTAATACTCAGCAAACTCCTTCAAGAAACTGAAAGGAAGTTACCAAAACTATTTCTTGAAGGCAGCGTAAGTTTAGTACCAAAATCAAAGACTCAAAAAGAAAACTACAGACCAATCTCTTTAATGAAAACAGATGCAAAAATACTCAACAAGATACTCTCAAATAAAATGCAACAAAACATAAAAAACTATTATAAATCATGATCAAGTGGGCCTCATCACAGGAATGCAGGGATGATTCAAGAGAACATAAAATCAGTCCGTGTAATTAACAGTTACAGATGCAAAGATAAAAAACTTATGATTATCTCAGTAGATGCAGGAAAAAGCATTTGCTAAAATCCAACATCCATTTATGATAAAGGTTCCTTAGAAATCTGAGAATAGAAACTTCATTTGACTCTGCTATAGCTCTACTGGGCATTTTCCCAAAAGAACCACAGCCATCATAAGGACACTTGTACATCCACATTTGTAACAGCACAATTAATTAGCTAGTTCCTGGAAACAGGATATCAATATCCATTGACAGAGGAGTAGACAAAGAATACGTGATATTTACACACAATGGAATATGGTGCAGCCGCAAAAAGAGACAGATACAAAGCACTTGAAAAAACTGGAGTCACCTTAAGTCAATAATGCTCAGTGAAATGAGCCAGACACAAAAGACTAGGTATTGATTGGTGTCTCTCATAGGAGATTGCCATAAATAAATGCACAAAAAGACCTTAATATGAGAGAGAGGGAAGGAAGAGAGGTGATAGACTACTAGGAAAAGAGACAATGAGAATGGGAGGGGAAAAGGGGAAGAAAAGGTTAAGAGGGATGGAAAAAGTGTTCAAAAGGAATATATAATTCCCAAGCTCTATGCTATTGTGGTCTGCATCTGGAATATCGCCAAAAGCTTCACGCATTTGGATGTTACAGATTATCCATGGAACCATGTGTTGTTAGAAGTATAAGATCCCTTATCTGCATTGTGAAATACCAGAGAGCAATAAAAATAGTCTATAGTTTCTTAGAGAAAGGCCTTTAAAACTATAGAGTTCTATATGCAATGGTTATCATTCAAGTGTATAGAGAAAAATAAAGACATTTCATTATGAAATATATAAGGAACCACTCCCTGGAAAAACTGGTATCTACAGAGTGTTCCACCCAACATCAAGAGAATCCATTTTTTTGTCAGCAGCACATGGGGCATTTTCTAAAATAGACCATAAGGAATGTTTAAATAAGTACAAAGGAACTGAAATAACTCCATGCTTACTTTCAGATCATAGTAGAATAAAATTGGAAATCAACAACAAAAGAAGCTACAGAAATGATTCAAATACATGCAGACTAAATAACTTACTACTAAACAAACAATGGATCACAGAAGTAAGGGAAGAAACCAAAAAATTCCTAGAGTTGAATGATGAAGGAAATATATCATACCAGAACAAATGGGACATAATGAATCAGTCTTAGAAGGGAAATTCAAAGCTATAAATACAATTTAATGATGCAAGTTAAGATCTTAGAGAATCAAGAACAATCTAAAAGAAAAAAGTAGTAGAAGTAAAGAAAGTACAATCACAATGAGCAGAAATCAATGAAATCGAAACAAAAAATAAAAATATCATCAATCAAAAAGCTGGCTCTTTGAAAGAATAAACAAGATTGATACACCTCTAGGTAAACTAACCAAAGAAGCAAAGAAAAAACCTGTTATCATGCAATTAGAAATGAAAAGGGTAAAATCATGACACTGCTGAAATTCAGAGAATCATAAGGACCTATTTTTAAAACTTACATTCCAAAAAATTAGAGAACTTGGAGGAAAGAGATAAATTTCAAAACACTGAAACCAAACTAAGAAGACATAAAGACCCTGAGTAGAAACATAACAAACATGGAACTTGAGTCAGTAATAAAGTTTCTACAAAGAAAAGTTCATGCCCAGATGGCTTCACAGCAGAACATTACTAGTACTTAGAGAGTAGCTATAGTTCACCAAGAGTTCTCAAATTGTCCCACAAAGTTGAGAAAGAACATTGCCAGACTCATATTTGGAGGCTAGCATTACTCTGATACCAAAACCAGATAAAGACTTAACCAGGAAAGAAAACTAAAGACCAATCTCTTTAATGAATGTGGATACAAACATTGTCAAAAAGATATTAGCAAACAGGATTCAGCAAATTATTAAAAAGATCATACAACATGATCAAGTGGGCTTTATTCCTGGGATGCAAGGTTGATTTAACATACATAAATCAATGTAATATGCAACATTAATAAAAGCAATAACAAAAATTTTATGGCCATATCAACTGATGCAGAGAAGGCCTTTGACAAAATCCAACATCCATTCATGATAAAAACACTGAGGAAAATATAGAGAAGGACCCTTACTTCAAACTGCTAGAAGTCATATATGAGAAACCTACTGCAAATATCTTAATAATTGGGAAAAAAATTGAAAGTGTTTCCCCTCAAATGAGGAACACAACAAGGCTCTCCACTCTTACCACTCCTATTCAAAACAGTTCTTGAAACACTAGCCAGAGTGACTAGGCAAGACAGTGAAATACAGGGAATACATCTGGAAAAGAAGAAATGAAACTATTCTTATTAGCATATTCTGTATGTAAGATACCAAAAACTCCACCATGAAACTCTTAGAATTGACAAAATCCAATCAAATTACAGGTTAGGAAATAAATAGAAAACATCAGTAGCATTCCTCTATACTAACAATGAACTCACTGAGAAAGAGTTGAAAACAATATTCCAGTTTTCAATAGCCCCTCAAAAGATTAAATATCTAGGATATTTAAGGAGTTAATCTAACTAAGGAAGTGAAGGACTGTTGGGTTCAGAGTGAGTCGTGCTGAATTCAAGCCTGAGCTTTCATGAGCAATCGTACAGGAAACTATTCTCTATCTGTCCCATCTGCTCCATAATCAGAGACCTGCCATGGAAGGAATAATCTGTTCCCTTTTCAAGGTTGATGAGTAATACCCTCCTCTGTTTGTGACTGACAATGTGTTGACACACCTGCTTTGGAAACGTTGTTTGGTCCCTGAAGTGATAGCCCACTTCCCCTGTGTTGTTTTCAAGACTGTTAAAAAATGGTTAATTATTGCTTTGCTGAGTTCTACATTTTACTCCCATGTGTTGCTTTAATAAAATGTTTGGGTTAGGGATCCCAGCCACTCTTGAGTAGTTAATTGTGAGTCCCCTGGTTTTCCATCAGGTGTCCTATTTAGAAAGTCCTTGTCCACTCCTGCATCTTCTAGAGTTTTGCCTATTTATCCTCCAGAAGGTTCAGTTTTTCAATCCTCATATCTAGGTCTTTGATTCACTTTGATTTGATTTTGGTGCATTCATTCTTCTGCACGTGGATAACCAGTTTGTTTTGTCCATCAGGCAAGACCTCATCTTTTGACTTTGGCCAGGGTGGGTGAAGGGGCAACAAAGGATCTCTATAAAGAAAACCATATTATACTGAAAAAAGAAATTGAAGAGGACTCTAGAAAATGGAAAGACATCCCTTTTCCTGGATAGGCAGAACTAATATCATTAAAATGGCTCTACTGCTAAAAATTATGTGTGTGTGTGTGTGTGTGTGTGTGTGTGTATGCACACATATATATGCAATTCCTATCAAAATACCAACAACTTCCTTCACAGAACTTGAAAAAACAATCCTTAAATTCATATGGAACCAAAAGAGACCTAGAACAGCCAAAGCAATCTTCAGTTATCAAGGTGGCATTATAATTGCAGCCAGAAAGTTTTACTACAAAACAACAGTAACAAAAACCATATGGTACTGGCACAAAAACAGGCAGGGTGACCAATGAAACCAAACTGAGGATGCAGAGACAATTCCAAGTACCTTCAACTACCTGATTTTTGACAAAGGGCCCAAAAACATACACTGGACTCTCCTTAACAAATGGTGCTGGGAAAACTGGTTACCCACATACAGAAGAATGAATCTCAACATACATATATCATCATGTACCAAAATGAAATCAAAGTGGATCAAAGACCCAGATATTATGATAGAAATATTGAGCATTCTGGAAAATAAAGTAGAAAAAACTCTAGAAGATGCAGGCGTGGGCAAAGACTTTCTAAATAAGACATGGATGCAAAAGAAACAGCCTCCAGAATCAACAAATGGGACTATATAAAGTTGAAAAGTTTCTGCACCACGAAGGAAACTATTAAAAGAGTGAAGAGACAATCGACAGAATGGGAACAGACTTTTACCATCTATATGTCAGACAGGAAGCTAATAATCAGAAAATAAGGGAATGAAGAAAAATAGGCTTCTCAAAATCAAAACCTTGATTAAAAAATGGGCAACTGAAATGAATAGGCAGTCCTCATATGAAGTAGTTCAAAGGGCCAGTAAATACATGAAAAGATGTTCAATATCCTTTGCCATTAGAGAAATGCAAATCAAAACATACTAAGATATCACTTACTCCAGAGAGAATGGCACATATGAAGAGGTCAAACAGCAATCATTGCCGGCGAGGTTGTAGTAAAAAATGAACCTTTTACATTGCTGGTGAGACTGTAACTGACACAACCACTACGGAAAGCAGTGTGTAGATTTCTCAAAAGGCTGAAAATAAATATTCCATTTAATCCAGCGATATCTCTTTTGGGTATCTTTCCAAAAGAGGTAAAAGCAACATATAATAGAGATACATGTGTATCCATAATTATAGCGGCATACCTAAGAAGGGTTAATCTGTGGAAGATCTCAAAATATGCATCAATAGACCAATGAATACAAAAACTGCTATGTGTACACAATGGAGTATCACTCTTCTATAAAGACTGGTATTATTCGAGGTTTTTGTAGGTAAATGGACACAACTTGAGACCATCATGCTTAGCAAAGTGAGTCAAACAAAGAAAAATACTCCATGGTTTCTCTAATGTGAGAAACTCAGAATACAGGCATTTTATAAAACCAAATGAGTGTGATGGGGGTTGGGGATTATGAGGGACGGAGGAGGAGGGAGAATAGGGGACAATGTAGTCCTGATATGTATGTGCGAAAAATCCTCAAGCTCAATGTAAACACTGTGTATCTCACTGTATCTCTCTCTCTCTCTCTCTCTCTCTCTCTCTCTCACACACACACACACACACACACACACACACACACACACACACACACACACACACACACACTGGGGGAAAAAGAATATATTGAATATTGGTGAAAAAAGAATATATAAGGACACAGCCCAATGCACTTTTACAAGGGGGAGGGAGAATAGAGAGTGTATCCTAGTGATACAAAAATTAAGAACAAAAAAGGCAAGGCAGGTGTGTTCGTTGCTTATTTGTTGCTGTGACAAAATGCCCAACAACCATAAATTATGGGAACAAAGACATACTTAGCTCACAGTTTCGGAAGGTCTCTCACACACATCCAATTCATGGGGCAGCTGGCTAAAGTGAAGGCACATGACAGAGGCTAGAGAGCTGCTCACGCCACTGCAGACAGAGCCAAGCATAGCAGGAGCGAAGACTAAGAGCTTTCCCAGGAAGAAGCGACACAAATATTTCTTCTTCCTTCCTTTAATATCTTTAAGTGGCTAGTTGTCCCCTCCTGGGGTGCATGCCCCTCCCCCATTTCCTGGCCCAAGTCAGTAACAAACACTTGAAAGCTCTGCCCCCAGCAACCCCCAATCTCAACACACTGACAGAATCCCTGCAGGTCAAACTCTAAACATCCGCCCCTAGTCCAACCCTACCCCCCAATAACACACAATTCCAAATACATGAGACTTTGAGGGGACACACAAGATCCAAACCACAGCAGCAGATATTGAAAAATCATAATAACTAATTTGGAATTAACATATAAATGGTTTTCAAAGACACTATATCATTTTCCAATAGCCACAGAGTACTTCTCAAAAATTATGATGTATAAACTGAAGAAAACCTCAAAATTCCTGCCCAAAATCACTGGATATTATTTACAATCTAAATGCAAAAAAACTGAAGATTAACATAATCAAAAATTTAAAAATACTACTTTTAATGCTTTGGGCTACTAAGAAATGCAGGACAGGGAGGCACTACATAACAAGTACAAGTGGCAAAGAAGAGAATTTGGAAGAAATGTTAACTTATATGCATGTATTACAAAACATTTTTTAAAAGCTTGAAAGGTAAAATGATTCAATGTTAATCTTAACAAACTTAAAACATGATAAAAGAAACTGAAAAAAGGCTTACAAGATAAAGCAGAAATTAATGAAATAGTAAACAAAATAAAGGAGATGGCACAGACTGCATCATGAAGAATAAAACAGATCAAATACAAACATAATTTATTTAACATTGACTAACTCCAAGAACTGTATGCCAGGTGCTAGGGACAGAATGTTGAAAGGGACCAACATATGCTGTCTTGATCCACACCACAGATGGTGTAGAAAGAGTTCCTAGAAGGAAAACTCAGCAATTGGCATTTCTAGCTTTTTTTAAAAAAATCCTTTATATTTTGACTTTGTTCTTACTGGAAACTAAAAGTTAACGTTTGTATTTGTCAGTATTTTCTTGGTGATCTGGATTTCCTCTTTTAGAATCACTTGTAGTACACAGTAACACTAGAAAATTCAAGTTCTTTTCATGGCTTCAACATCCTATTCATTTATCTGTTCTTCCGCTTTTCCACCAGTGCTTCTCTTTCCTTGGTCGTTCTAGCTATATTTTAAGTTTGTGTTTGCTCCAAAGCTCCTACTGTACAAAAACAGACATAGGACCAATAAATGTCTCACTTGGAAGTACAGAGTATCAAGTAGGTGGCGACCAAAAGCATCAGACATGTGCTGTTGCTTTATCAGGCAGTGATAAATAATGCACAACTAATGTAAGATATCAATTTCATTCTGTCTCTAGTTATTTGAGACTATACCACATTAATTATCTCATCTACAACTAAAGTAAACTTATTCTCAAGGCAGTGCTAAAGACTGAATTAGATTTCCTTGGCAGTAATATGCATATAGCATGCTTATCTGTCTTTTCTATCTTCTATCTTAAAGGGTTTAGAAAATGTAGAAGCAATTTAATTTGCCGCCTGTCTACTTATCAAATAATTAACCAAGCTAAGTGTAACATGACAAAGAACTGTTTTTCACTTTGCTGTTTCCTCAAAAAAGAACTTAAAAATTCCCTGATCCTAATAAAAATGACCTATCACTGATAGGCTAAATTCTCTTTTCCACTTCTTGCAATACTGTATAATTAGCAATAATAGACAAGGCGATGTGTTTATATCAACAGTTACTAAAATATTAATTAAATGTTATTCCAATCTCATAATTACATAGATATAATCTACTGGGATTAAATAATTACTGTATAGTTATTGTTTATTACAAACAAGTTAGTATAAAAATGTCCTTCATCTTCCAACAATACACCAGCATCTCTCTCTGCTACAACCTGCAGCAACAAACGGACCTGCTGGAAAAACATCAAAGAACTGAAGGATTTGGAATTTCTTTTTATAATCACTACACCTACTTTGCTTTGCTTCAACAATATTTGTCCAACCAAAAATCACTAAGCACCTATATACCAGGAAGAAAGGAAGGCAAACTTTGGTACAGGAATGTTCAGAAGAGACCCTAAGATAATTCAAAACCAATTCCTAAAACCCTACAGTACTTATGCACATGAACTGGGTCACTGGCTTCTTGAGTCTCAGGCTTAAGGTTTCCAACAGGATTTATACCACCAGCCCCCCTCGGTCTCCAGGATCGTGGGGATGTTTAATCTTTGTCATCACATAGGCCCAGTCACCCTTTTTCTTGGTGATTCTAGGGATCAAGACCAGGGCCTTCACAATGCCAGCTCATTTTTTATTTCTGGTTTTGAAAAAGGGTCTCACTAACAGGCTCAAACTTGCAATCCTCTTGCCTTAACCTCCAGAGTGCTGGGATTACAAGCCTGTACCACCAGACCTGACTAAATCAAGTTTTTATACCCGTTTCACACAGACACTCTATTTCTTTGGAGAACCCCAATATATGTGGGATGATAAATCTGTTCCCAGTTACTCTTATTCTGAAGTATAAGTTTAGTGTACTTTTAAGGTAACATTTTAAGACAAGAATTACAATAGTTATATACTTTTTATCACTCTTCTACAAGACTTATACTTGTGTCACAGCCATAGCAAAGTCCTTAGTACTACATGAATAAAATATAAGATATAAAAAAATCTCTGGTGTTGTGGTGCACAACTGTAATCCCAGACCTTTTGGAAGCTAAGGCACAAGGATATCAAGTTCAATCCCAACCTGGGCAATATACCTACTAGCAAGACTGAAAGGACTGGGGATATAGTTCAGTGCAAAGGCTGTGGGTTCAATCCCCAGTACCAAAGGTGGAGAGGATGTAAAATGGGGAGAAAAATAGTTTGGAAAACAGTGGAGGGCACAAAGGAGAAGACAGGACTCCATCGTTCACAAAACAATTCCATATACTTACTTCTCATTTCATGTTCTAAACAACGCTGAGGCTGTTAGGTATTTGTAGTTCCACTGTATGGGTATTGAAATGGGGTCAGAGAGGTTTAAAGACCTAATCAAGATCAGAAAAAAATGTTCAGAGCTTGAATTCAAAATTGCTTGTTCTGATACAAAGTTCTAAAGTCAAGAATCAGAATTAAAGCAAAAATTTGGAATCAACTGGATCTGTGTCCAAATTTCACTAACCTATTCTTTGACCCAATTGATTCTAGTATCTTTTCACTGTCCCATATGTCCTGTTCTCATTTCATTCTTTATGCAAATTTGATTTCATGGTACATCACTTTAAACGATTCCTTGTACACATTCAATTCCCTTATCTCTTTCCTAATTCAATATAACCTAACGACTGTTTTCACATTAAAAAATCACTAATTTCAAGTGGGTTTGCAGTGCTATGTGCCAATTATACTCATCTCTCTAGTCTGGTGGTTCTCAAAATTTTTTGGAATTATCATCCAAACCATTTTGAATGTATCATAGACACCTATCTACTGACAGATCTGTCTCCTATATAAATACCATACAATCTTGTTCCAAATAGTTTCACCCTTTCTTTTTCTTACCTTCCTAGTAACTGCCCCTACAAAATCTCCAACTTCAGAATCTCATGAAGTCAAATATCTCAGGTATAGGTTCCTGTGGGAAAGGCTAAGTCACTTCTTTAACCACTCAGGTGGCTCTTAACATCAAGCTACATACACAAGTAACTCACCAGTATGGGCCAAGAATCCAGGAGCCACGCTGACCCCCAGCAACCACCTCCGCTGGCTGGCCATATCTTCACATGGACTCACTGTCTGGAGAGCTCTTGGAGCTATTCCATTCACATCTGACCACAGCAATATTCCAATTCCTCTTCTCATTAGTCCCAGTGACCTGATTTCTTCCTTAGCCCCTTCACTGTCCACAGAGAGCCTTTATTCACCACAAAGAGAAAAGGCACCTAACCAAAAATGTTCAACCTCCCTCCTTCCACCTCAGATTTTCATCTTATTCTCAAGAATGTTCTTTTCCTGTATCCAATCACTATTCCTAGAAACAGTGATTGATAGCTTCCTTTCCAATACCTGTGTCCCTTCTTATTTTACTATGTGATCAGTGATAATAACATCTGTATCTCCTTGACTTAATCTGTAGGCCCTCAATGTCGCCTCACTAGCAGTACCTTAAACATTTCCCATTAAGAATGGGCCCAGCCCCTGGATTATTAGAACCACTGTTACTTTAAATGTCTCAGGAAGGAACACCTCTAAGCAGTCAAGTTGAGGCTTGTCCAAACCCCCTTATCTTATCTAGGGCAAAGCTCCTGCACACTATTCTGCTGACAGAAGTCTTGAGACAGAAGTTATCTACATTGTTCTCGCCAGACCTAGTGGCACAGGCCTGTAATCCCAGCACTTTGGAAAGCTGAGGCAGAGAATCTCAAGTTTAAGCGCAGCCTGAGCAACTCAGCAAGGATTTGTCTCAAAATTAGAAGGGGCTGGAGATGTAGCTCAGAGCAAAGATCCTGGGTTCAATCTCCAGTATCACAAAAATAAAATGATAAAAACTTTTAGCACACATTATTTTTTGAGGCATTTTACTAACAAGTCAGCTACTTATTAAAAACGTTACTTCAGCTCCTTTTCTTAAGTTACCAAGTAACTTTAATTATTATTATGCCATAATAATTTTGTAATGAACATCAACATAGGCTATGTGTCTACATTTCGCAAAAGTACAATGTAAGTGAATGGTCTATAAAGGTGAAAGTATTTTTAATTGAACCTTATAGTGTAACTAGTGCTCACAAGTGCCAAATGACCTTATGTAAAAATCATACTAGAGGGCTGGAGGAATAGCACAGGGGTTAGACTGCTTGCCTAGCAAGCATGAGATACTGAGTTTGATTCCTCAGCACCACATAGGCTGGGTATAGTGGTGAGTGCCAGATCTCAGCACAGGGGAGAGGCTGAGGCAGGAGGATTGCTCTGGGCTAAAGAGTGAGATCAGGACCAGCCTGGACTATTCAGCGAGAGACTGTCCCAAAAAAATTCTACTAGAAAAAGAAATTAAACAATGAGCTTTCAGGTACAAACCAGGCAACAATAAACTGATTTTTAACACCAATTCTGAGACGTTTAATAATGTATACTTCTATGACATGACTTTCAGCTGTTTTTTCACCTTCCAGCTAGACAGAATTGGATTTTAACCACCCTTATGACACTGTACATATGCAGGCTGCTAATGAAATCCACTGAAGCGAAGTAATGTGTGTAAAAGGTCTCAATTAAATGATGGAATGTTTCTTGTAAATTAAAGCCCTACTGAATAATCATCTCCTATGCAAATTATCTTTCTGGGGGTGTTCCGACAATATGCCATCATCATATGTAGCTGCTTCGATACATGCTTATTTGTAATGCTTGACATAATGAATTCTCCCTCTTTATTCCCTTAGAAATGAGAATGAAAATTTAAGCTTTTTAATTTTTTCCCTGCTAGGCTGCCTTTGAGAATATACCTGTAGTGAAACATTTTTTTCATAACCTACTGTGCAGAAGAATAATTTAACCACATGCATACTACTAGTACATTTATCAGAAAAAAATTAAGTGAATTTATGGTGGAAAAAATATCATGTTAATCTCTCCTCCCTTAAAAAAGTAGATTTTCTCCAGAAGCCCTGAATCTCACTCTTTTAATCCTTTCCTCAACCCTTAAGTTTCTATTTTTAGAAAAAAGTCAGGGCTAGGTGTGGGTGTGAGGGTAACTCAGCAGTTAGAGCTCTTGTCTAGCAAGCGCAGGGCCCTGGGGTTCAATTCTCCAGCACCATATACTAGCATGCCTGTAATCCTAGCACCTGGGAGGCTGAGGCAGGAGGACTGCTATGAGTTCAAGGCCGGCCTGGGCTGACACTGAATTCAGGACCAGCTTGGACTGTGAGGTCCTATCTCAAAAATAATCAAATACATACATACATACATACATACATAAAAAATAAGGTAAGCCATGTGCTAAGATATAAATACAAAACGCAGAGTCTGTTAGCATAAAACCTAAAATTCCATACATGCTTCCTGACTACTGTTACGTGCAAATTACCTATCAAACCAACCCCTAAGAAAACTCACTGGCCATGGTGCTATGGGGGAATCAGTCATATGCCCCCTTGGATGAGAGCCTGGGGCATCAGCAGCCCGCTGGGAAGTAAAGGCTAATTTGGTGTCAAAGTTTCATGCTTCACAAGGGTCTCTGGAAATGTATGGCGTCCTTCACCTGACCGTCAAATGTTTCTAAAAGTCCCTAGCTTAACTGCTGAATCATAAATACAGAAACAATGCAAGAAGTAGAGAGAGAGAGAGAGAGAGAGAGAGAGAGAGAGAGAGAGAGAAGAGAGGAAAGGAGGGATAAAAACATTTCTCCTAAGTCTATTATAATTGACTAGGAAAATTCCAATTGACCTGCAGGTTCAATTAAATACCACAACTGCAACAATAACCATAACCACAGCATATGTTAAACAAATATCTAGACCTGTTAGGAATTCACTACCAAACCCACCACATTTACAGTTAAGCGCAAACCTCAGGTTTTATTCAGAATTAATGTGCGCACAGAAATCCTGTATTACAAACCACAATTCAAGGACGCAAAAACTTTATTTAGCTAGTGTGACAGAAATATGCAAAACTGTGTCTCCACTTATTTAGCAATACTTAAAAGGAAAAGAAAAAGAAAAAAGTTGAGCAAGCAGAACCTCTAAAGGTTTAGTACTAAATAAAAGCAACACAGCAAGATTTTGAATTTTCCCAGTAAAACACAACAGAAATCTGTGCAACTCCCAAGTAGTCACAAATATAAAATACATTAAGAACACACCTCACATACGAAATTATTAATTACCACAAAGAAAACAATCTAACGTTTATTTTCATAGATTGTCATGACAGTCTATAAGTTAAATTTTATTTTTTCATACTTCTAATTTTTCCAATGCCTTTACCACGTGTTTTAAAAATGAATGCATTATTTATTTATTTTGAGACAGGGTCTCACTCTGTAGCCCAGGCTAGCCTTGGATTCATGGCAATCCTCCTGTCTCAGCCTCCCTAGTGCTGGGATTATAGGCATGCACCACCACATCTGGCTTATGTGGTGCTGGGGAATTGAATGCAGGTACTTAGTGCTTGACTTAGGGCTTTAACTGCTGAGCCATTCCTCCAGCCCCTAAATGCATTTTATTAAGGAAATTGTTCATTCCGAATTTTATTCATTGTATGAGTTCAGAGGTCTCCAGCCTCCCTGAGGTTCACGGACACTCAAATACCAGAATTTTGGAGGAACACTTCCATAAAAGGGTTCCATCCTCACTCATTCCTCTCTGCTTGTTTTCCCTTCATCACTGGATATTTGTTTAAATCCAACTCTCTACAGCACTTTGACCTAGATACTCAACAAAGCAAAGTTCCTGTCAGCTATGGAATCAGCACCCTTTCCCACAGCTGCCTAGACACTGTTCAGCCTTTACCCATTCATCCAGCCTGGCATTTCATCACATCACTACCGGGCTATTTGCCTAAATCCCAGGATTTTTCCTGTTAAAAAAAAAAAGTAGTAAACACTCTTCTCTCTAAAACTTGTTAACTGTGAGAGGTTGGCTGAGTACACACCAGTATGAGATTTGAAACATACCACACAAAGCAAACAAAGGGCCTATCTGAAACAAATTACATTATGGTTGTGTCACACTAACATGATTAGTCTGAAAAAGTTCTTAATAAATTGTTACCTACAAAACCTAAGTACAGAGTGATATATGCTATGACTCAAAAGTACACTGGATGTTTAAATTTTATTATAGTAAGTGGTACAATTTTTAAAATTTATTACAGTCACTAATCCCTCCTCAAAGTGTTGACCACACTCACTTAATTGCTCTGAAAATGTTCTGGAAGTCTTCTTTCATGTTTTTACTTGCATTGTCCCAGCCAGCCTGATACGCTGAATCAATTTAAAACATAAGACTTTTTGTGGTCATGTTAACTTTGGGGAAAAGCCAGAAGTTGCATGGAGCCAGATCCAATGATTAAGGTGGATGAGGACACACTGTAACGCTTCCACAAGATTGACATTCCAGCGGATGGCCCACCACAACACCATCACTGTTTGTTGGTTTGTTTAATCATGCTTCATAAAGACCCTCAGAAAAGAGAACCCCCAGAACCGCTTCAGAGAGTGGCAAGAAGGGTGAGTGTGGAGGGGCGAATGGCAAGCAATGGCTCTTTCACTGGGGTGTTTTTAAAAATTTGAACATTCACCATATATTTCAATCACGCCTCATTTAGAGACTCTGAACCATACAATTCCAGGACTTGTTGAACTCAATTTTCTCTGCTATGCAGCATTCAAATACCTTATTTAAATTTCAACTATTTATCCCATGTGCCTGGCACTCTCGCCACATGAATTCATTTAATCCTTACAATAAACCTATGAGACATACACTATGATTTCTGTTTGCCAATTGAAAACAAAAGCACCAATGTCATGAATTTATAAAGGCTGGGAATAAGATATACTGTATGAAGGCTAGAAACAAGCTTTTTAAAAAGGACCAGAAACAAACCGAGGCAGTCTCATTCCAAATTCTCTTTACCAGGGTACCAGCCACAAGAATTTATTGATACCACAGCTGCTATCGTGGTTCAGGTTTGGAAGATGCATAAAATATATTTAGATTTCATTTTCAAAGATTTTATTTTTATGACAAATATTAGGTAAATTATTTATTAATCACAAATCACTCTACTGCTAAAAGGCCTTAAACTAAATGATGGAAAATTCAAACACCTATCAAAGGATCCAGGAGGCCAAGTTCCTCCACTTCTTCTGATCATTTGGTCATTTCTTTGGCCACAAAATGAAGGAAACGCAGTAACAGATAAACTCTACATTTTTTTTTGGGTTCAAATATATGAAGATTAAGCAACTCCTTAGATGGCTTATGACACTGATCATCTCCCACCAATATGATCAGATTACCATCAATCAAGGAGGAAATAAAATTCTCAATTTCTAAGGGTTTCAAAGGTATAAATATACAAAATCCTTCAGATCAGTTAAAAAGAAAATGCTATTATAAAATATAGCCAAATTACACAAAGTATGGCAAAGATAAAAAGATATGTAGCTCATAACTCGACGTTAACACTGTTAGTACTTCAGTTTCTTCCCAATCTTTATCCTTATGCATAGTTTTGAATAGGAAGGGAGGGGATGCTCTTTTTTTTCCTACTTAACTGAACCCAGGGCCTCAAACATGACAGGCAAGCGCCCCACCACTGAGTTCTACTTCCAGCACTTTTATTTCAAAATTTTACAACAGAAACTTCTCATCTTGCCACAAATCTCTTCACAGGTTGCCCTCCTGGCCCAAACACTCATTATCTACCCAGACTCCTGTTACTCACCCTGTCATGGATGCAGTTCTTGATTCTTGTTCCTTGAATAAATCACACACATTTCCAACTGGCCCTTTGCACTGCTGTCCCTTTTGCCTCATGCTCTTCCTCTCCAGACACCAGAAAGTCCTTTTATATGTCCTAAGTCCTTACTTATAAGTCATTTTCTTAGACTGTTCTTGGTACCCCAATCTAAAGTGTCAAGCGCTTATCCTGACATGTCTCCCATCCCTATTCCCTGCCTTTTTTCTTATCATGTATCACATGTTCTTTTACTTCTTCCTCTTGTCTAGTTTGAATTTTTTTCCAGCCCAAAGCAAAGTATAAAGGCAGATATGTATGTCTTTACCGATTTCCTAGCACCTGGAAAAGTACCTAACATACGGCAACTGCCTAATTAAGTGTTTTCTGGCTGAAAAACCTCTACCATCACCACTGTAGATGCGAGTGCCAAGGATTTACTCAACCACCCTCTACTTACAGACATAGTAGTTATTGCTAATCTTTAACTATTTCATAATGCTAGAAAAAAGAGGTCCCAAAGAGTTCCTAAAAGGAATCAGAGAGTAAATATTTTCTACTTTGCAGGGTCTCTGTCATAAGTATCCAATTCTGCTACTGTAGCACAAAGAAAACACAGACAAAAAATGGCTTTCGGAGCAGCAGGCCAGCCTGCTGTTACTCAATGTCTGGGCACGCCTAGTGCTTCCTGTACTTTCAATTAGTAGAATTACTAGATAAATTGACATAAAAATACTTAAGGCTCTTGAAACATTCTGCCAAACTGTTATTCAAAAAGGCAATCATGAGGAAGTTTGAGCAAACAGAACACTTAATCACAGGCTAGTGGCCTTGTAAACTGACCTGGGAGGATACACAGATGATGACGACTTGCAAAAATGGCAGCACCTACTAGAGCTGGACACAGATACCCTCAGATCCAGCCATCAATCGGGATTTATTTTCTGTGTTAGTCACTGGAAGGATTACAGGGCAGTGATAAGACCATTTATTGGTCTGGTAGTTATGTATATTCAATTTGTAAAAGTCAACTGTACACAATGATATGTTCATTTTTCAAAGCATATGTTTATTAAAGAATATTATATTTCCATCAGCAATACATACAAGAATAATTTCCCTCTTCATCAGCAATATGTATTATTTCATTTTATATTATGCTTATTTAATATGGTTAAAAATAGTTCAATACACTGGGAAACTGAGGCACAAAAATCACAAGCTCCAGCCCAGCCTAGGGCAACTTACCAAGACTCTTTCTCAAAGTAAAAAATAAAAATGAGCTGGGGAGGTAGCTCAGTACCATACAAAAAAAGTACTATATCCAAATTGCCATAGTATTTTAATCACCAGAAAGACTAAATACTTTCATAATTTTTAAATTTTTATCTATCATTGACTGGCATTTTACAAGCTTTTACAAATAAAAACACTAAATGTTTTAAAGACATCATCTCTTTGTCTATTATATTGCTGCAATATTTCACACTTTTTAAAAAACATTATTTGCTTATTCATTGCAGTTTTGTATACTGAACCCATAGGTCCATGCATGACAATCACTCTACCACTGAACACCCTCAGCCCCAATTTGTTTCCTAAAAACAGCTTAAGTTTGTACAAACTGACATTATATATATTATAGTTCTACATAACACTTCACTACAAAAACACTGTTGTTAATTATACAATATATAAGGAAATGCTTATTTCTCGGGCCAGTAGTATGTGTGAAAAGGTATTAAGGCAAATCAACGAGATGAACTTTTGACAGTAAAAGTAATTTTTATTAGGAAAAAGCCCTAAACTTCTGATGCAACCACTTTAGGATGGAAAATAAAGATTTTTATCTTAGTGTATAAATACATCTTTAGAAAAATGTATACAGAAAACATACTTTATGCTAAGCCTTTTAACTGCCAGAAAGCCAGCCAGTTGGACAAAAAACAATTTAAGAATGTATACACATCAAGAATATATTCATATACCAAATATGTTCACCAGGAAAACATATTCATAGGCAGAACACTATTATTAGAGTATATACTTTTCATTGAATATATTCATATTCCTTGACTATATTTGAAAGGAAAATATTTATAAGATTATACTTTCAGCTTAAATTTCACAGAAATCTTCTAAGGGAGAGTCTGGTAGAACACCAAATTTGATGAACTTGTAAAGTGAGTAAACCGATCTTTTCTTCAATTGGTAACAGAAAACTGTCCAAAGGTTACAAAACTTCAAAGAAAAACTGAAGAGAATTGTCCAAGAAGGGAGAAAATAATCTTGAAAGTTTTCTATAAATGTTGGGTTAATCCAAAAATGAAATCCTTGGGCAAACCAGGAATGGTGACACATACCTACAATCCCAGTTTCTTGGAGGCTAAGGTAAGAGGATCACAAGTTCAAGGCCAGCCCGAATAACTCAATGAGATCCTGTCTCAAAACAAAACAAAAAGGGCTGGGATATATTTTGGCATTACACTGCTTGCCTAGCATGTACAGGGCCCTGGAGTCAATCCCAAACTAGGGGGCCTACTTTGGCACATTTCTGAAAGTAAGGACATAGACATTTCTCCTTAAACTACATTTGGGAAACAGTTTCACAAATAATGATAATAATAATTAAAATGTTAACTTTTTTCCTCTGGGAGATAAGCTTTACTTATATGAGAAATACACCACTGCACAGTTTCTTGTTTTCTGAAAGTGCCCAGTAAAGTGAATTGCTAAGTCATGAAATGTTAACAAACCCGAGCAATTTCTTAGAAAAGAATTTTAACTCTCTAAAATAAACACATATTGGTTTATCACCATATAATAAATCGGACACTAAAAAGGGCAGAAGATCTACAACCAGGCAGATTGGTTAAAAAAAAATAAGAGTTCTGATGATTGTAACAGGTAGGAAACGAGAAATTTCGAAAATCAGTCTCAAAAGAGTGATGCCCTTTTAAGTAAAATTGTATCTAAGAATAACGAGTACAGCTTCTCAGGCTTCTGGAGGGAGACCACAGACCCTAAAGAGTACTCAGTAGCCTCTGGACGAAATGTTTCAGGGTTAGAGTTCAAATCAACCAGAGGCCTGAGTGGAGGACAGTGGAGAGAGATTTAAAAGAGGCCACTCTCAGAGAACATCATGGAAGAGGCTACATAAAAGACCGCAGTTATTCCTTTATGTTGAAATACAAAATCAGAAAAGGAGAGAAATAATAAGTGAACATCTTGTTGCTATTTCACAACTTTATAAACACAACATAACTTGTGTACCCAGTGACAAAAATCAAGAAACACCATTTCTAACACCTCAGAAACCTGCACCGCCCTTTCTCACCATCCTCTCCTCAGGCACAGCCACCATGCTAGCTCCATACAAACAGATGGGCTCTGCCTGTGTGAGGACATTCCACACATGGGGGCATACAGTAGGAGTTCTTCCGTGTCTGGTGTCTTTTGGCTCAACACACGCCTGCGCATGCACACCATTACACCGTCATGGGACGTTCACTCTCATCGTACTGTGGTTCATTGTGTCCATACATCAGAATTTATTTAATATTATATAACAAATCACTTGACTCCAGTCACTTAAAACAATTCCTTATTTCTTACAATTCAAGGAGTTATCTGGGCAGTTTCTCCCTCGGTTTACCTAGACTTGTTCATGTGGCAACCTTTATAGTGTAAGGCCAGGTAAGCTGGAGGGTCAAAGCCAGCCTGGCTCACACATCTGGCAGTAAGTGTTGGTCATCACTGGGGCACCTCAGTTCTCCAAACGACCTCCTCGATGCCATCTTTCCTTAGGGCAGTATTTCCTATGTGTAGGCAGCCACGAAGCCCTGGCTGCACCATAGTGTGCTAATATTCAAATGACAAAGCAAATTACGTGACTCAAATCAGACTCAAAAGTGAAGAAGACAACACCAAGCTGGAGATACCACATGTGGGGACATCAACTTAACACTCTATCACACACTATACTGCTGGTCACCTGTGCAGATTTCAGTGTGCACATATCACAAATAGTGCTAGGATCATTCCAGCACATTTGTTTTGGTATGTATCTTAAGAGTGGAATTACTGAGTCACAGCTATGCATATATTTAGCTTCAGTAGATACTGCCAAACAGTTTTCCAAATTGCTTATACCAATTTACACTTCCAATAGCAATGCAGAATTCAGCTGCTCTATGTTCTCACAACACTTGGTAATTTTCATCTTTTTAATTTAGTCATTCTAGTGGGTGTACAATGGTACATCACTTGGATTTTAATTGAGTGGTCACATTTTAAAACATAGCAAGCTTGCCCTACAGAACAGGGATAGCCATCTAACTTAAACATGACAGGGGGAAAAATTAATGTAACTCTATGAAAAGGTCCTGTGATGACACACAAAAACATCAAATAATGTACCAGTAGCCCATAAAGGCATACCACAAAAACATGGCTGTAAAGCAAATGAGAATGCAATATTTGAGATTAATTTAATAAATTAAAAAAATGGCAGAGGAGACAAAAGAACAGTTATTCACAAGAAACAGAGAAGCTAAGAAAGGGGCAGACATTAATGCTCAGCATTAGAGCATCTGCTCAGCATGAGTGAGGCCCTGAGTTCAATTCCTTGAACTGCCAGAAAAAAAGAAAGTCACAAAGGCTAAAAACGTAGACTGGCCAGGGAACAAAAGAACACACAATGTGGGGCTGGAAGACTGGCTCAGTGGTTAAAGTGCTTGCCTAGTGGTAAGGACTTGAGCTCTATTCCCCAGCACCACTTAAGCTGGGCGTCGTGGTGCACGCCTGCATTCCCAGCACCCAGGAGGCCGAGGCAGGAGTACTGCCTTGAGTCCAAGGCCAGCCAGGGCTACAGAGTGAGATTCTGTCTCAATAAATAAATAAATCAATCAATCAATAAATAAAATTTTTAAAAAGGAAGAAAATAAAGGAAAAAGTTCTGGGTATATAGATAAAAAGCTAAAGCTACTTATAAAAGGAAAATCGAGGGGGTGTTTCTCTGTGGTAGAATGTTGATTCCCTTGTGCAACCAAGAAGAAAAAAACAAGGAAGGAAAACATACTGGTGTTAGAGTTGGATTTGCCAAAAATACAACTGAGTAATACTACAATTTGGATCAATTGCACCCGACTGTCTGCTTCTTAAAAGCTTTACTAGAACACAACCATGCCTATTTTATTTATACACTCTGACTACTTTTAGGATGCAATGGCACAGTTAAGTAATTGTGGAGATCTACAAACCTGCAAAACCTAAAATAATTATAATTTGATCTTTTATCATACAAGTCTGCCAATCCCTGCAAAAATAACATTTTTGTATTTTTTTATTTGATTTTTATTGTTTAGAGCTGAAGACTGAACCCAGGGCTTTGCACTTGCGAGGCAGGCGCTCTACCACTGAGATAAATCCCCAACCCCCACAAAAGTAACATTTCTAAAAAGATAGTCAAGCAAAGAAAACATGAGTAAAGTACTGTCTTAGTTACTTTTTCATTGCTAGGACAAAATACCAGCCATCTACAACTTAATGGAGGAAAGATTTATTTTAGCTCACAGTTTCACAATGTCTTCCACAGTCCATTCATGGCAACAGTGCAAGCACACGTATACAGAAAAGTAAAGGTATGCAGAAAAGCTTTTACGGCATGGAAGACAGAAAAACCAGCGAAGGAGGAAGGTGGAGCTGCCCTTCCAGGTGATCCTGTCCCAGTAAGCCACCCATTCTCTTAACAGCACATGGTTCCATTGGTATTTTACAAAAACATCTAACTACATGAGGCTTATAGATTCAAATCATAGCAAGTACTTTGATTCAAATTAGTCTTCAAATATAAACACACAAAATATGGGATATTTCTCACATGAGCCATTTGTGAGGATTTGATGAATTTTCAACTACTAAATGATTTATAGAAGCATTATCATAAGGATTTGTGTTGCACACTGAGTAAATTTAAATGCAAAACAAAGACTAATTGCAAGGACAACAGCAGTATGTAATTCACATGAGGTGGACAGGACTGAGAAGTCTTGGAGAACAAGACCTGACTGATCTAGTGGCTTGACTGTGTATAAAAGATGGGACTGAGAATCAGGGAGTATGCATAGAAAGCCCTAAATCTCTTGACTGAGAAAATAGACAGCAAGTGGAACCACTCACTGAGCTAGAAAATACAAGGAAAGACAGATTTGAAGAGGAAGATACTGCATCAAGTTGGGAGCAGGTTGAATATAAAATGCTTGCAAAATATCATACGAATATGCCCAGTTGTTAGTTGAGTACAAAGATTTGTATTTCAGGAGGGAGGACCTGACTGAATATTAGATTCAGAGGTCTTCAGAAAAAGAATGAGTCAAATGACTGGGATGGTATGTTTTAATTTACCTTGAAGGTAGCAAGACCAATATGTAAAATAGTCTAGCAAAAGAAATATGTCTTCAGAACTCACCAAAAACCTCCAATGAATTTGGATACACTGATATTCTCTAATATCCCAAACCAATTGTTAATAATTTTCTATATTAAATCATTCAAAATAGGATATTTAAAAATAATAACTATGAAGAGTGAAAAACAAAAATTCTTTACCTATTAGTTTCGTATTTGTGGTACTGAAGCCTCCACACTGAGCTATATTTTTGTTCCCTTCCTTTTTTGTGTGGTATTAGAATTGAAATCAAGGCTTTTGCGCTGAGCTATAACCCCAACCCTTTTGACTTGGTTCGTTTTTGTTGTTACTGTTGCTGAGACAGGGTCCCATTCTGTAGTCCAGGTGGTCTTGAACTCACCATGTAGCCAAGACTGGCCTCAAACACACAGCAATCCTCCTGCCTTAGCTTCCCCTTCCTAATGCTGGGATTACAGGTGTGTACTATCATGCCTGGCTTATGTGGTATAGGGGAATTGAATCCAAGGCCTTGTACTTGCTAGGCAAGCCTGTAAACCATTGATCTGAGCTATGCCCCCTCCCAATTTTTAAATTTTATTTTGGTACAAGGATCATAGAAGTGTGCCACCACCATGCCTAGCTACTTTAGTTTTTAAAGTGTATAGAATTTACCACATCGCTCCGTATTTAGGTTGATGTCTCAGTAACAACCTGCGCATAGAGCAGGCGTAAGGAACATACAGCCCATAAAATCAGTTGGCCTGCCCTGGCCAAGAGACTACTCACATTAAAGTCGACTACTTATACTTAATAATTAAATGCTTTATCAAATATAGCAGGCTAATTTTTAAGTTGACAATTGTGGATAGCCCATGAGTGATATCATAAACATCCAAAATGTCTACGGGCCCCCACAATAAGGAAGGCCTAGGAGGCATGCCATGACTAAGGAGGTGTGTGTCCTTGGTAGTCACAGGAGTTCCCTCCGCACCTGAGCCATGTCGGAACCTCCTCCAGGAGGCCGCTACCATCTATCAGTCAGCCTGTCCCTGACCCACAGAAGCCATGACAGCGACTGCAACGTGGGGAACAAGAATGCAGACATGTCAAGTGATGCAAAAGACATGGTCGAGCACAACACAACGGTGCTGGAGAAATGCAACCTAGGGATTCTGTGGCCATATAAAAGTGCAAGAAGCATAACCCACTTGGGACTGCATCCTGGGGAGGAACTCTGGCAGGTCCCCATCATCACACGAAACTAAGCACTTCATGTATTTCTTCCTGGGCCACGTGACCACTGTTCTGTTCAAATCTGCTTAGAAACATGGATTGTGGCACATACTCAGTGTCCCACCCAAACTCAAAAACTGCAGTCTAACTTCCACATATCAGAGACTGAAATTACAGCTTTGGTGAGGAAACATTTCAATCTTTGAAACTTTATTGTTTTATATACAAGGAATAATCTGTATCAGTTTGTTGTGGTTATAAAACAATAAACAAAACAGTCATTATGTTTGTTTTATTTTCCAAAAACTTCACTGCTTAATGTTTCTCTCTCAAAATCCACTCCTTATTAAAAAAAAAAAATTGGTTGGCGGGGTTTAGTAGAGCAAACTTGTTGCTCCAGCGCTTTGGAAGGCAGAGACAGGTGGCTTGCAAGTTTGAGCTCAGCTTGGGTAACTTATGGAAAGACTTGTCAAAATAAAAAAAATTTAAAAGGGTTGGGGATGTAGCTTAGTGTGAAGGGCCTGGGTTCAATCCCCAGCGAGGCAAGACATAATAAAAAATAAAAATGAATCTGATGGGGATATGGAAAAGACATGTAAAATGAAGCTACTATAAATTGTACATATGCAATGCAATATGTATATACATAGATCAGGCTGTGAGGGACAGGCTGAGTTATGGGCTAAATTTGTACTCCTCAAATTCACTTGATCAAATCCTAACCCCAGCACCTGACCTTTGGAGATACACCCTATAAAAAGGGTAATTAGGAGAAATGAAGCCTTATGGGTGGGCCCAAATCTACCTAATCTTTCTCATAATGACTAATAATGTCGCTCTAAGAGGAGTTTAGGACTGAGACAGAGGAAAAGCATAGGAAGCCACAGGGAGGAGACAGCATCTGTAATCCAAGGAGACCTCAGAAACCCAACCCTGTCAAAAGCCATCAAGTCCTTCTGGCCTCTCCAGATGTCAAAAACTAAATTTTGTTAAGCCACTCAGTGGATGGTACTTGGTTATGGTAGATCTAAAAAAATAATGTAGGGTGAAGGAAGCAAGTGTTTTAGGTAGATAAGAACTCACAAATATTGTGAACTCTGTGAACATAAAAGAGGATTCTTGGCAGGTGGTAATTATGCCTTAAATGCAATGATAAAATCTAAAAATCATAATAAATATTTACAAAGGAAAATATTTATGAAAAACTAAAGGGACACAATATTTGCAAAAAAAGGACAGAAAAGGTTGAAGTACTATGAGTATTGAGGAAAATAATGAAAATCTAACCAAGATGTGTCCTATGGCTAAAATGAAAGTTAATGAAAAGATAAATATAAAATTCAAAAACAGTCTGGGCAAGGAAGGAAAGTAATAAATGCAACTTGGAATAAATCTCTAGAATTTAAGAGTTGTGTATGTTTTAATATTTGAGCCAAAAGAATTCTTGCTAGTTAACAAAAAATACTTTCATTCACCAGATGAAAAGACATTTGCAAAGGGTTTCAGTGGAATTATGGTTCTTTTTTATTTTAACAGTCAGGTAGTAATTACTATCAATCCCATGTACTCTTTTTGTCCTGCATTTCAAGCAACAGAGGGCATGGATTTCAAGACAAGAATAAGGTCGCAAGGAAAACTATTCTCTAACTAGGGCTGCCTGTGTCCTGGGCCAGCCAAAGGTCAGGCCAATCAAAAGGAAGAGTAAAAGATGTATCATTTCATTATAGAATTTTTTTTTAAGTTTCTTAAATATTTAGACTTTTTCCTTTTAAAGTTTCTTAAAGTAAGTCAAGTTGTATATTTTTCTTTTGTGATATATATGGTACTTCCCTTTCAGTATAAAAACATTACTGATGTCCTACACCATATCCCATTTCTTTCTGTATCATCTGCAAGTATGACGTGTTTCTATGACATAACCTCTGTCACCAGTGCTATTAGCATTACTGCTATGAAACAGTGAAAAAGCTCTCCAACTGTTTGAAGTGTAAGACTTGGCAAAACAAACTTGAATACTGCTGCATAATTTGCCTTTCTCCAGAAAAGCCTATTAAATTTTGCTGGCATTGGATACAAAAAAAAATTCCAAAATTTGCATTTTCAGTAATGTTGCTTTCTTGACCTTTATTTGAATTTGAGACTAAGCTTTACCAAACAGAATTTACACAGTAACTAGCCAACCACAGCCCTCATTATGGAATCTATGCAGTGCATTTGTTACCTAGGAAACAGACCAGAGCACAGGCGGAGTGCAATTTCAGTCTAGCAAAAGAATTCTCCAATCATGCTGGTAAATAAAGTCCATAAATCAACTAATCAGAAGCAAAGTCAAGAAGTATCACATAAGAGATAAGCTCTAAGGAAACTTTTTTTATAAGGAAAAAAAAAAGAAAAAGAAACCTGTGGGGCTTCTTTGGGCAACTATGGAAATTTCTTAAGTAAATACTATGAGCAGGTTTCTTTACAAACACAAACTGTCACAAAGTAAACTGTTCAAAATAAATGGCTTCTTTCCAATCCTCAGCTTCTCTATTTTTGACAGTATTTAAGAGAAAAGCTTCTTTGGAGCCAGCCTCGTACATCTGGTACCAGAATATTAATCCAAGAGTGAATTTTGCATTTCCAGCAAGCATCAGAGGCTTGTGCTGTTCTTAAACAACGGATGATGCTAAGGCTGACAGGGGAGGTTACTGTTCAAACCTCTCAGTCATATCTGCTTCTCTATCAGCTCAGTCATACCTGCTTCTCTATCAGCTAGAAAAGTATACAAAACAAAAGGACTTCAGAGTCACAGGTCTACATGGAGAGACTGACCTGTAACTTTCCAACTTTCCATCTGATTACTAATGCTAACTAGTCCTCTGAAGGCCCCAATTAATAGAGTGGCCATTTTACATTTCCTTTAATGTTAACTGTATTGATAAAAGTAGGAAAATGCTAGAAGAGCCTGTGGATTTAAAGCCAATCAAATTTAACTGCAGGCAGCGCAGTGTTGCTTTTTCCTTTAAACAAACCCTGGTAAACAGCTGTATTTTCAAATCCAACTTTATACAAATTCAAATCGTCTGAAAGCAGCATTTATTAATCACAATTTAAAAAGCAGCATAAAAAAATTTAACCACAAAAAACTTAAAAGAACGTATATGCCTTCCTGAACACAAACCTACCCTGAAGAGTGAGCTGAAAATACATAAGATTCTCTGTAACGTTTCTAATAATATTAAAATGAGTGTAAATTATGCCAAAAGCAAAAATTAATATTTATCTATCGTTCAAATACAAAAAACGAGGTATTATTTTCTAGCCAGCCCACATAAAGACGCGACAGTGCTGATCCAAGTGAACTGTTAGGCACAACTACAACTTTGCCAAAGCAAATCTCACACAGACTGCACTGTTACTTAGTTCTTAGTTGACACAGAGACTCTTTGTAAATCTTATCACTACCACCGGCAACCTTGAAAATACAGAAACAAACAATTCAGTTGTTAGCTTATCTTTTAAAATATTTCGACCAGCTGATGAAGAGCTGGTATTGAGAGAGAGGTCTAGAACTCCCTTCCAGCATTCATGATGACGCTAGCCTAATTTCAGCACCTCTCCTCTTTGCACTATTCATAACAGAAAGGAGAGGAGAGCACTGGTCTAGAGCGTACAGGAGCCACACAGAGAACGGTCTCTTTGTGTTTAACTTCATTTACCTAATCTAGACCGGAAGTCACAGCAGGAACTAATACAATTTGATCAACTAAAGAGGCCTTGTTGGATCACTGTTAGATGAAGACCACTCTAGTTTTTAAGTGTGCATATTTATACAAGCCAGGCATTTATAAAAATTAGGCATGCAATAATAATAATCTACTAATGTAACTGGGTCAAAATCTAGGATAAATTTTTCTCCTAGAAAAGAGATCACTATTTTAAGCACACAACATTTTATACAGACAAAAACTAGCTTGCCTACAGAAAAATGGGTTCACTTGTGTATTTCTGATGAATTTCTACATTTACTTGAAAGGAATCTGAGTAACAAATCTTTTTCTCCTATGTATTTTTCCTTCAAGTTTAGATAATGCTTTAAAGAAAGCCACCCCTTTCTCCACATGGCTATACGTATAACTCTATCAGTCCTCCTCAAAGTAGTTTTTCTTAAAAAAAAAAAAAACTTTAGCAATTGTCAGATTCGTCAATGTGAATTCTCACAGAGTAAGCGAAAAAACAGGAAAAAAAAGTTTTTCAGGACTAAGCAACAGAATGAGATTAATACAATGATACAACAACTCCATACCTATTTTTTGAATTTGGAAGACTGATTTTCTGGATGCTTAGTTTTAGAATACAGTCCTAGTCATAAAAGAACCTGGCCAGCTAGTTAAATATGAGAGATCAAAAACATCATTCTCCACCACTTTTCCCAACCCTGTACCCAACGTTGTACTGTACACAACCACCCAATCCTTGGGTAACAGGCACAGAATACATAAACATAACGCATAAAATAAGGAAAGTATAATGGGGGGGGGGGAGCTTAAACATGCCTGTTCTCATGTGTTGTGAAAGATGTCATATAGGATACTAGAAAAAGGTTTTTAGCCTAAACGGAGAACTACATCGTTTATTGCACTTCAATGTAAATCCCATCACAGCTGTCACTACTCGAGTCGCTGAACTGTTTATTATAGGCAGAATTTTCTGCCGTGCTAATCCTAACGAGTGTGGGATAAAAACCCCCAAACTTAAAAACTTTAGGACAAATCCAAATATATATATATATATACACACACATATATATATATATATTTGTATATATATATATATATATATATATATATATATATACTGTAAGAATCACAGTTATGACTATGTTTCCCTTGAAGTCCCTATCTAGCCTTAAAAAGAAAAAAAAAAAAACACCCAAAATTCAAAAGCATTCTTCGAGTTGGATTTTGATTCGAGGCTGGTCAGCCCAGCCTCCTACCCCGGGGCCGCCGCTTCTGGATGTATTTGCTAACAAACGCAAACCCGAGCGCGCAGCCTCGGATGGGGGCGGGGGCGGAAGCGCCGCTCGGAGAAAACCCTCCTCCGTTAGAAACAATAAATAAGGGGGCGAAGCGCGCGCGCGCCTCCACAGCGCCCCGGCCGCACCTCGGGGCGCCCCCCGAGCGGGGAAACTAGTCGAGCGCAGCCCGGGCCGCCTCTCCGTCCGCACCGGCGTCCCGGACTTGGAAACTGAAAGGGCAGCCGGAGTCCGCCGCCTTCCCGCCCTCCGTGCGCGTCCGGCCCCGGAGCCCGGCCCCAGGCCCGCCGCGCCCGGCCGCGCGCCCCGCCGGAGACAAAAGGAGGGTTCGGCAGGGTCACGGCGCAGCCGCCCCCACACAAAGGGACTCCCGCCCGGGCCGGCGCGTCGCGCGGCTCCCACCCACCTGCAGGTGTCGGTGCGTCTGTCCATAGGCACGCGGCGGCGGGGCCTGCGGAGCCAGCGGCCGGCTGGACGGGGCGGGCCGCGGGGCGGGCGCGGAGGCCGGCGGCGCGGGGAGGCGCCCGCGGGAGGGCGGCGGAGGGCGGCGAGGCGGGGGCGGGGCGCCGGCCTGCTCTGCCACCGGCGCGCGCCGCTCCGTGCGCCCCGGGCTCCGCGCGCCCGGCTCGGAGCGCGGGGGGCG
Source organism: Ctenodactylus gundi (assembly GCA_004027205.1). Lineage (NCBI taxonomy): Eukaryota > Metazoa > Chordata > Mammalia > Rodentia > Ctenodactylidae > Ctenodactylus > Ctenodactylus gundi. Next base: position 336,483 of record PVKB01001776.1, read on the forward strand.
GGGCGCGGGCGGGGCGGGGCCGGGCGCGGGGCGGGGGCTCGGACCCCGGGCTCCAGCCGGCGCCGGAAACGCGCCGTGGTCGGCGAGACCCACAGGAAGTGAGGAACGACACCTCCTACGGCAGGCGCCGAGCTCGCGGTCCTGGCCGCCCGGTCCTCGCGCGGATCCCGGAGGCTCGAGGCAGCGCGGCCTCCGCCCCCCGACAGGTGTGCAGCCCGCGCTTTCTGCCGGCGGCAAGGAGCTCCGCACGCCCCAGCCTAACCGCAGGGAGTAGGCGGGACCTGCCCGCGTCTGGAGTGCGTGGCACCTGCCGTGACGCACTGAGTAGGCTCGCCTCTGTGCCCGGGATGTGCCCAGACTCCTCCGGCCGAGTACCGCACACGACCTTAGGCACTGCGCCCCGCGGACGTGTGGAGTACCTTCCCGCAGCACACGCACGCATCAGTCCCACGGAAGGAGCGGGGCTGCTTTACGACGCCTGGGAGTCGCTAAGGTTAGTGCCCCGGGAAAACGGGACACCGCCTACACCTTTATTTGCACCTTTGTTTTGTCTAATCAGGTGCCCCGGTCGCACCAAGTGGTCAGGCAGTATTAGCTTATTTAACCCTAACAACTCTAGGTAGCGGGTGCTATGAGTAGTACCTTTTTGTGGGGAAGGAAATAGGCCTAGAGAAATTAAAAAATCCGCTCAAGATCACCAGGTGGCCAGATTCGTCGTCCCAGGCAGGCTTACTCCAGAGTCCGTGCGCTCAGCTTCCTTCCTCTTGAGCATCTCCAAGACAGTACTAACGGTAACACAGCAACATTCAGCCTGCGCCTGTGTGCCCTAGGTGGGGTGCCGCAGCCCGGTCTCACTCTTTCCCCCCAGGGACAGGAAAGCCTATGTCACTCCTACTTTTGAAGTAGGTTAGGGACGAGAATTTGAGGCAGAGAAAGAGGCTTCTGAACTAAGAAAAAAGAATCCAGGGTCATCTGGAACCTGGGCAGGCAACTTTCATGGCCACAGTGCCCACTTCTCTCCTGTATGGTAGCCCTCTAACTTTGCAGTTGATTCAGCTTTAGTGCCCCCCCCCCCCACCAACTTTTTTGAGACAAAGTCTCACTAAGGCATTAAATTGCCCAGATGGGATTTGAACTTGCGATCCTCCTGCATCAGCCTCCCAGATTGCTGGGCAAAATAGTATGGAGGATCCTCAGCCTGAAGATAGAATTATGGCAGGTTCCTCCAAATTGGGCAGGGAGGGGCTAGGTGGAACCCTCAGAGCCAGGAGCACCACCTGCCTGGGTGAGCGGCCACGTGGATCCACGGCACCTGGCTTGCCTGGTGGCACTTGCCTGGTCTGCACAGGAACACTGCCTCGGGTATTTAAGGGCACTGAGGCCGAGGCCACAGTCCAGAGAGAGAGAGAGAGCAAGAGTGTGAGAGCACGTGAGAGTGAGCGTGTGTAAAAGCTGGAGGAGAGAGCAAGCAGAAGTAAGAAAAGAGCAGTATGACTTTATCATCCAAGCTCCTGTGGACAGCCTCTTGCTTACACTCCCGTGGGTAACCCAGTAAACTCACTGGGTCATCACATGGGGCTGTTTTGTAATCATTGCTTTGGTCTGTTGGCTGTGCCCTTTCTGGAGTGAGCAGACGTTTGCACACATCTCCCTGGGGAGGGTTCGCACACACGTGAGTTGGCAACATCCGGCAATCTCATGTCTGGGTATACTGGGCAGGGTCTTAACATGTTAACACTGCTCTTCATGTGCTGACACCCATGTGCACTGCAGAATTAGCAACAGTATCCAAGAGTTGAAAGTAGCCCATGTGTCACTCACCAACAAATGGGTGAAGAAAAAGTGATAAATTCTTATACTGGACTGTTATTTAGCCTTTAAAAAGGAAATCATGTCACATGCTACAACATGGATGAAACTTCAAGACATTATTCTGAATGAAATAAGCCAGTTATAAAAGAACAAATACTGAATGATTCCACTTACATGAGATCTAGCATTGTCAAAATTATACAGCATAATAGTGGTTGCTAGGAGGAGGGTAAATGTTAAGTTGATATTTAATGGATATAGTTTCAGTTTTACAATATGAAAAGGTTCCAAAAAAGTTCCAGAGATCTGGTACACAATTTAACTAGAAATAACACCAGTGAACTGTACACTTAAAGTAATTAAAAGGATAAATGTGCATTATGTGGAGTTCTTAACCATAATAACTTAATAAACATGCACTTCTACTTATTTCCATCATGATGATTTAATTGGTACTAGGTATTAAACCCAGGGCCTTATGAATGTCAGCTAAGTGCTGTACCATTGACTATACTCCCACTTATTTTATCTTAAGAAATGGTCTTGCTGAGCAGTTGCCCAGGCATGCCTGAAAATTGTGATTCTCTTGCCTCAGCCCCCTAAGAGCTGGAATTATAAGCATGTGCCAACACACTGGGCCATAATGAATTTTTTAAAACTTCCAGAACTACCCTGTACAAATTAATTCTCCCACTAAGAACCATAAAAGCTGTGTAACTACTGGAGAGCATCTAATCAGCCAAGACGGTGTCCAAGAGCCCAGGGAGAAGGAAAACACAATGAAGCCAGTCCTACATTCTCAGACACTTTTTCTTCTGGTGGCACTGGTGATTTGTGGAGTGCAGATGTGAAAGACAGAAAAGTAGCAAGGACTTGGGTGGTCTTCCTTGCTGGAGACCCAAAATTTGGGGGTCGGGTCTATTAAGACCTTTAGGACTTGGCAGGGCAAGCTCTTGGAGAAAGAAATCATCTTGAAGAAACAACAAAACAAAAAACAATCAGATACTCTGTATGCCATTTCCTCCTCAAGTGTCTGTGGACTCCTACCTACAAAACAAGGCAAGAAGCCAAGAAATGAAGCAGAAAGCAACTACAAAGGAAAAAAAAATTAAGCAGAAATTTTAATTATCTCATGGTGCTGGAAATAGGATGAAAGGGTGTTGGTTTGGTTGAGGCTCTACAAGAACTACACCACAGGGACAAAAGCAATCAGGAGTCCTAATTATGCGTACACATAAGCTTGAGCTACTTCATTCCCTGGTTGGATCAAGGTGGTATTCATGTCAGGAAAAAAAAATCTTTGGTAGATGAAACATATCATTTGGCATTCAACCAACAACTAACAGGTATGCCAAAAAAGAAGAATCACTGAACAAAAGCCAAGAGGAAAAAACATGTATGTGTAATCTAGATATCATAATTATTAAACAATCTTTAGAACAGTTACTAGTATGTTCAGAACATAAAAAACAGGATGTGGAATTTCACAAGTCAGAACCACAGTGTATACCATGAAACACACACTAAAAAAAGGCACTAAAGTAAAAAGTGTTGGTGAGGATGTGGAGCATCAGAACTTGCATGCACTGGTAGTGGGCATAAAATGGTACAGGCACTTAGGAAGACAGACTATGACCTGGCAGATGTACTACTACACACATAACCAAGAGAAATAAAACCATGTCAGCAAACAAACTTGTACAGAAAGTCACAGCAGCACAATTCATAACCAGAAAGTAGAAAGAACCCAAACTTATGAGTGGATAAGCAAAATGGGCTGCATCATATGATAGAATATTAGTTGACCACAAAAAGGAATGACATAGGGATTGTTGTGATTTTTATTACTAGTTTCTCCACTCACCCCTTTTTAAGAGATAAGATTTCACTATGCGCCCAGGCTGGTACTGAACTCTTGGGTTAAGTGACCCTTCTGCCTCAGCCTCCTGAGTAGATGGAACTACATACATGAGCCACCATGACAGACAATTATCAAGTTTGGCTGGTCGGTCAGTTGGTAGGTTGGTAGGTTGGTTGGTTGGTTGGTTGGTTAGTTGGTTGGTTGGTTTTTACAAAATAGGGTGGAACACAAGGTCTCAAGCATGCTAGGCAAGTGCTTAACCACCGAGCGACATCTCAGCCCCAAGATTTCTAATTTGGTCTTGAGGTCTCTGTAGAGGGTGACCACAAGCCAAAAGAGCCACTTTCCAGGAGAATCCTGACAAGGAAATGTCAGATTTGGGTGTGTCCAGCAGGAAAAGCACAGTGAAGCGAAGCCAAAATATGGAAACCACAAGAATCATATTCCTCCCACATCCCAGGAAGATGAGGCAGAAAGGATGTCAGGAACCAGCAGGTGGAAAGACAGAGACTGGAAAGAAAGGGGTAAAGGAAGGAAGTTTACAGGACTGTATTAGGGCCTACAGATGTTATCACTTAGATTTCCCAGAGGGAATTAGGAATTGGCTGATTTTTAAAGAAAACAAAGGGCCAGGGGCATAGCTCAGCGGTTAGAGTTGTTGCCTAGTAAGCGCAAGGCCCTGAGATCAGTTCCCCAGCACCACAAAAGCCAGAGATGGTGGTGTGTGCCTGTAATCCCAGCACTTCAGGAGCCTGAGGCAGGAGGACTGCTGTGTGTTTGAGATGAGCTTAGGCTACATGGTGAATTCAGGGCCAGCCTGGACTGCAGCAAGACCCGGGCTTAAACACACAAAACACAGCCACAAAAGGGGGAGCATGAGAATCTCTTTGCAGGACTCATACTAGTACTGGCTATTAAGTTCTATGGTGGTCAGCAGCCGTGGATGGGTTGGGTTTCATGTCACTGGGAAGAGAAACAGGTGGGCTACCTCTCAAACACACACAGCAAGTGTGAACTAAGCCAAAACTGACAGTGCACAACAGGGTTTGAAATAACTTGTGTGAGGCCAAGACACAGATGTTGAGGCAGTAACTGTGATAAATTACTGACACTGACGCGATATGGATAAACCCTGAAAAGTAAGTGGAAGAAGAGAGTCACGAAAGGTCACATATGACCATTTTATGAAGTGTCCAGAATAGGCAGATTTGCATCAAAAGAAAGGGATTTCCATACACTGGACGCAGGCTGGGCACTACAGTCAGCTGAAGTACATCAGCATTTTCCTGCAGAAAAACTACATCCAGAGAGCTGGCTAATAAAATAAGAAACTGTTCCTGCTTCATTGAGTTTTCACAAGTATTTGTTAAGCATTAGTAGTTTATTATGTGATATCAGTAAAATGCATATAGATTTTTCTTTAAGTATATAAAATCAAAAACACCATTGTGATTATTAGTATCCAATCCAAAACTAAAGTTTTAGAACAAACTGGCTTCATTTTTACATTTTTACTTTGTAAAGAGCTAATTTTACTGTTTGACTCTAACAAGTTGTTTACAAAGGGTGCCAGACATACGCACAGAGGGCAAAGCCCTCAAAATACAAAAACAGAACGTTTTAGAATTTACCTAAAGAAGCCCAGATTTGCCAGACCTGGTGGGGTCGGTCTATCATCTCAGCACTCTTGGGAGCCTTGAAGGAGGAGGATTACAAAGTTCAGCCTAGCCTGGGCAATTTAGCAATTTGGTGAGACCCTGTCTCAAAAGAAAATATTAAAAATGGGCTGAAGGCCTGTGCTTAAGCATCAGTACTATTAAAAAAAAGCTTACGTTTGATTGGCTAGCTGTCTTAATTATAATTTCAAGTCTTACAGATAAAGAAATTCTATTGTTTCTGAGAACATACTTATCTGTATAATAGGGAAGACAACAAATGTTAAGATTTCAACTGTTGAGCTTTTTGACTTCTAAGCACAGCAGTCCATATATTTGTTTCTTTTCCTTTAAAGTCTGGAATTCATCTGATTCATTAACTTCTCCAATTTGAGTGCTAGGGCCATGTTTCCTTTAATCTTCAATTTTCCTAACATGAATGCCATTGTCGGTTTTAATTTCCCTAAAATGAGAAAATGAGAAAGAAGAAAGCAACTATTAGTGCCCTAAGGGACGTACCACTTCCAGAGCATACACGTAAAAAAATCTCCCTGAGTTACACAAACCTCAGAAGAATAAAAATTTCTATTACAGTGTTTTAAATCAGTCCCTAGTGAACTACAATTCCTGGACTTTGATGCTAAAACTTCCTAGAGTATGAGAAACAGCACGAAAGCAACAAGTGAGAAGCTGAACATGCAGCATTTACACATATCCTAGTCACAGTATAAGTAACGCGACTCTCAAATGAATTCTGATGTTAATTTCCAGTCTATTAGAGTTCATTCAAACTTTAAACATTTTACACCTAAATTCAAGAAATTAAATGTTATATATGAATATAATATTCTTTTTAAGTGACCACTAAAACGGAGGCTTGGGGGGAATTCTGACTTATGCAAGGCCACTCAGCCTGTATTTGGCAATATTTCATTCCAGAGCCAGGTGTACCCAGCTTTCATTTATGGTTTTCTGTCTTATATTACACTAATTTATATGTACCATATCTTTTAGAAGGCATGACATGAGCCAGGCCTGGTCTATAATCCCAGTACTGTGGGAGGCTGAGGCAGGAAGATGATTAGTTCAAGCATAGCCTGGGCCACTTAGCAACTCAGTGAGTCTCTGTCTCAAAATAAAAGGAAAAAAATTGGCTTGGATTGTAGCTCAGTGTAAAGGCCTGGATTCAATCCCCAGTATAGGGGAAGGCACAGTGAATGTCGAGTACATTAGAAGCCAATCCTGCCCCTCTGTTTCTGTGCCATATGTAAGTTCTTTGTAGAAAACAAAAATGTGTGAGTTAATATATTATATTCATATACTGAGATTATTTAACAAACCTCTTACCCATATTCCTACAAGTAACCCCAATAAACTCATGGCTCAATAAACCAGACTCTGGTGTAGCCGTTACTCTGACTATCTGTGGTACCCTATCTGGGATAAAGAGACATTCGTGTACCAGAAAGGTCATTCAAGCAACACAGGTTAGCTAAGGAGCAACCACAATTTGGTTACAGTTTACAGTTTGGTTACATACAGAATCACAAGCTCAATTCTTTTGTTTATTGAGTAAACTGGGCTGTATACCTTGACAACAAAACATATTTCATCTCAACTTATAAATAACAAATTAAGGGCTAACTTTAAATTACATGGTAGATACTGAGAGCTCTCTATAACTTGAGGAAACAGCTCCCCCAGAAATACAAAGAGTAACATCTGGGTGACTTCCCTTTAGTTAAATGAACTGGCTCACTGCTATGTGACTACAGTGAAGCCTACCAGCTTACAACAAACATCCTATCAGATTCATAGTGCTTGATCTATAAAGATGAATGAATATTATACAGGACCAAAATCAAAGCAGACACACAGATCAAAGCAACGTGACAATATCCTGTAATCCCAGCATTCTGGGAGGGTGAGGCAGGAGGATGGCAATTTTGAGCGAGCCTGGGCAATTTAAAACAACTTGGTAAGATAGTGTCTAGAAATTAAAAATTTAAAAAATGAGCTGAGAAGGAAAGAGAGGACAATCTAGGGATATAGTTCAGCTCAGTGTGAAGGCCATGGGCTCAATCCCTGAAACACACACACACACACACACACACACACACACACACACACACACACACAAAACAAACGAAGGAAATGGAAGATTCAGTATAAAGGAAAAAAAACCTATAAGTAAATGAACAAATTACAAATTCCATAAGCTGTGTCCCCAGAGATAAAAGAAAACATGAGTGTATCAAGAACAGTGTGTGGGGGGGAGAGTGGGAGCAGCACAGGACAGGAAGGACAGGGAAAAAAAGAAGGTGATGAAGGGGAAAAGGGAAAGGTAGAGAAGACTAACAGAAGGAGAAATAGGGAAAATGGTGTTGAGTAAGAAAGAGGAGGGGGTTGATGACTGAAGGTCAAAGACAATCAGATATAACACCTCCTGGGAATTGAAATTTTGATTCACAAACCAAAAGCCAATAGAAGGCTAAGAAGGGAAGTCAATGACCCAGAAAGTAAACAACATTTTACAAAGAAATAGGTGACTGAAAAATAGTGATTAAATCAGATCTAAACTTATATTCGGAAAATGAGAAATGAGATAATTGACAGAACTACAAAAGTAACATATGAATTTTTGGGTCCCAGTAAGCATATGGAAAAATCACACACGTGCGCGCGCGCGACCACTCAGGCCTTGTATCCCTGAGAAATTTCAGAACATCACAGAGAAGGAACATTCTGATTCCAAAAGCTCTCAGAAAAAGCAAAGGGACATACAAAACATTAAGAAGGCAAGGATCAAATTCTCAACTGTCAAAGACGGCACAACAGCTTTAGAATTCTAAAAGTGAATTTCAGCTGAGAATTCTCTAGTGAAGCAAATAATCAAGAATGCTGGTACAAGCCAGACCCTGTGATGCAGGCCAGTGATCCCAGCATTTGAGGAGACTGAGACAGGAGGATCTCAAATTTATGTGAAGCCTGGGCAAGTTAGTGACTTAGAGACTCTGCTTCAGTTTGTTTTTTTTTAAAAAAAAAAAGGGAGTTTGGGGGAAGGGCTGGTGATGTAACTAAGCACAAAGACTTTGGGTTCAATCTCCAGCACTGGGGAAAAAAAATTTTTTTTTGGTAGAATGAAAATGACTTTAGAGATATACAGAAAATTTCCCCAATGTATCCTTTCTCATGCAACTACAGGAGAACATAAACACAAAAGAAGACAAGAGGTCCAGGAAATACAATTCAGCACTGAAGAGTACATGGATCTCCCGGACCAAGGTGGTGTTGTAAGCTTGAGGAGCTAAGGGTTTAGACTGTAATTGGAAAAAAAAGACCCAGGGTGGGGAGGGGGAGTGAACCGAAGATACCCTGATAAAACTAAACAGAGTAAACTGCACCAAGAAGCTGTGGGGAGATTATAGGAAGACTTTGCTAAGTACTGTGGACCAAATGTTTATGTGCTTTCCAAACTTTCTATCTAGAAGCCCTAACTTCCAGGGTAATGGTAAGGAGGGTAGGGACTTTGGAAATATTTAAATTTCCACTCTATGAAAGAGTCAGTGCCTTTACATAAAGAGAAAGTAACAATTCAATGTCATTTAAATATTGTCTGAAGTATTTCCTTTACCACAAAAGAAAACTCTGTATGGATTCAGCATGAGCAATCCTTCTCCCTTCAGACTCTGACAAACACCAAACACAGTCACCTATTCTAGACATTTCATATAAAGCAGAGGTCCCCCAACTTCCAAACCATGGTTCACAGCAGGATGTGAGCCAGAGACATTTCATCTGTATTTACAGCCACCCCTCCCTCACCTGAATTACTGCCTGCAGTCTGCCTCCTGTTGGATCACAGGGGCATTAGAAATGCTCCTGTGGACTGTGTCTGTGGGAGATCTAGGCTGTGTATGTGCACTCTTTATGAGAATCTAATGCCTGATGATTTGGAGTAGAGCAGGGGTAGTGATGCCAGCACCACTCTCAACCCTGCCTCATCTCAACTGCTCTTCCATCAGGGATCTAAAACCATTCAATAAGGAAAGAAAAGAATATTTAACAAATGGTGCTATTACTAGACACCCACATGTAAAAAGGATGAAGCTGGATCTCCTCTTGTATCATATATACCAGTAAGAACTTAAAATGGCTCACTGATTGAAATGTAAGTGCTAACACTGAAGACTCTCAAAAGAAAATACAGGGGTATCTCTTTATAATCTTGAGTCTGGCAAAGAATCTCAGGACACCAAAAACAAAAGCAACAAAAGACCAGGTAAGCTGGACTCTATCAAAATGAAAAGCTTGCTTTGAAATATGCTCTACTGAGCATGTTCACAAAAGCAAGTCAACACACCAAAAAGACACACACATATCTGTATCTATAGCAGCACAATTCATAATAGTCAAATCCTGTAAGCAACCCACCTGCCTATCCACACAGGAATGGTCAAAGAAGATGTTGTACCTATACACAATGGAATGCTATGCAGTCATTAAGAAAGACAGATAGGAAGCATTTGAACAAAAATGGGGCTACCTAGAGTCCATAATGCTCAATGAAATGGGCCAAGCACAACAGACTGACTATAGGTGGGTGTCCCTCTTAAGAAATGCACAAAAATAATGATATAAAAAGGCCCCAACATGAATGACATGGTAGAAAGAGGGGCAATGGTCAGCCTCTGAACCTCTGAAAAGGGTGGACATAGACGTTCACTAATTCTCCAAACTCCATTTGAAATTCATGCATTTACAAAAAAGAAAAGTTAAGTTTTATGTCATGTAAATTTTTTACTGCAGTAAAATTATAAAAATTAAAATTAAAAATAAAGTTTTAACACCAACCCCCCCCCCCCAAATATATTAAGAAACTTAAAAGGTAGCTCATAAAATGAAGAGAAAAAGTATTTGTGAAGTCGTATCTAACTAATCAACAGAAAGACAAATAATTGAAAAATGAGTAAAAGACTAAATAGATATTTCTCCAAGGAAGTTACACGTGACCAATATGCACATGAAAAAATGTTCACTATTACTAGCTATTAGAAAAATGCAAATCAAAATTTCAAGGTACCAGCTAGGCATGGTGCTGCTGCTTGAAATCCCAGCAGTCTGGGGCAGGAGGATCACTATTTCAGACCAGTTTGGGCAACTTAATGAGCAGTGAGACTTCTTCTCAAAATTAAAAATAAAAGGCAGAGGATACAGCTCCGTGTAAAGGCCTGGCCCCTTTTGTACAGCCTAGGGCTTTAAGCTTTAGCCATCCATGGTGTATAATGTATCAGCAGTTCATTTCCTTCCTTTTTTTGTAATTCTATTTGTAAACTGTAATTGTATTTATATGAATTGGCTATAGAGACAGAAAGTAGTGTTTGGCTGGCTTGGGATGGGGTAAGAGTAGAGATGGTGACCCAAACGCAATTTTTGGGTATAATGAAAATACTCTAAAACTCTACTGTAATGACAGTTGACCAACTCTACAAATATATTAAAAACCATGTACACTTCTAGTGATCGATTTTATGGTACATAAATTCTACTTCACCAGGATAGGTAAAGGGATGGGGGTGAAGTTCTGTGGTTAGAAGACTTGTCTAGCAAGCACAGGGCCCTGCGTTCAATTATGTGGAGATAGTGCTCCACATAAGCCGGGCATAATGAAACACTTTGTAATCCTAGGACTCTGGAGCCTGAAACAGGAGGACTCACATGAGTTTGAGGTCAGTCTGGGCTACACGGTGAGTTCAGGGCCAGCCTGGACTACAGACCAAGCCCGTGCCACCAAAAAAAAAAAAAAAAAAAAAAAAAATCAAAGAATAACTATTAAGCACAATATAGTACTTAATTGTGTGTATACATATAAGTACTTACATACACATGTCCTCAGATAAAGTAATGCTGCATAATTTCTTTTCCTTCATGCTACATTTAAAAAAAATAGATGGAATCTCACTATGTTGCCCAGGTTCGCCTGAACTCCTGGATTCAAGCAATCTGCCTCCTATTCTAGGTAGCTAACACTATAGGCATGTGCCAGGGAACCCAGCTACACTGTGTTTTATTTCTCACTATTTTACCACACAGTGGCCTCTGCTGGACAAAAGGAGAGATTATAATTTGATTATTCACTTATTTATGTAAGTTTTTATAACATTTCTGTGATATAAATAGGAATCAATGGCTACAGTTCTTGAAACAGGAAAAAGAATTAGGCTGTGAAGTCTTAACTTGTGTTCACTCAAAGGAAATCAGGTGAGATTAAACAGTAAGAATGAAAGGCCAGGGGCTAGAGGAATGGCACAGTGGTTAAAGCACTTGCTTAGTAAGCACAAGGCCCTGGATTCTATTCAGCAGCAACACATAAAGTTGGACATGGTGGCACACACCTGTAATCCCAGCACTTGAGAAGCTGAGGCAGGAGGATTGCCAAGTCCAAGGCCAGCCTAGGCTGCATAGTGAGTTCAGGACCAGCCTGGGCTACATGAGCGAGACCTTGTCTCAAAAAAGAAAAAGAAAAAAAAAAGAAAGAAGGAAAGGATATGACAGCAGAGATAGCCTGGGCTAGTAGGGGGATGGGAAGTTCCAGTCCAGCCTGGGCAGTTTAGCAACTTAGTGAGACCTCCTCTGAAAAACAAAACCAAAAATACCAGGCAGAGGGCTAGGAATATAGCCTAATGCGAAGGCCCTGGGTTTCATCCCCAGCACTGAAAAGAAGAAGAAGGAAGAAGAAGAGGAAGAAAGCAGAAATAAGCTCATTTGCTTCCAATCTAAACTGCTGCTACAAAATATAGTAATTTGTGTTTTACAAAAATACTCAGTATAGCTGGCTGAGCTTCCCCTGTCAATGCAAGATCACATTCATGAAAGAAAAGCCCATTATTTCAAGTCAATACCATATAAGGAAAAAGTAAATTAAAGAAGGCATTCAAGTAGGTGTAGTCATACGCGATTATAATTCCAGCACTCAGGTAGCTAGGGCAGGAGAACTGAAACTTGGGGCTCAACCTGGACTAAGGATATGATCCTGTCTCAAAAGAAAAACAAAACAAAAAAAAAAACCTGGGCATGGTTACACAGACCTGTAACCCCAGCACTCTAGGAGGATGAGGTAGGACAAACAAAGTTCAACCTGAGTCTGGGCAACTTAGCAATTTATTGAGATCTTGTCTCAAAATAAAGTAATAATATTTAAAAAAGAGCTAAAGATGTAGCTTAGTCCTAGATCACAGTCACTGCACAGAACTGAACGGGGGATGGGAGGGAATAATGGGAACTAGTGGGGAGTAGGAGGGTGTGGGAGGGTCAAAAAGAGAGAGGAGAAGGACTTGTAATTTTTCCAGATATATATGTACACAAAATACTCAAGTACAATGTAAACATTATGTATCACATACATACATACATATCAATAAAATGGGGGAAAAAAAGACACAGCTTAATGAAAAGGCACTGAACCAAACATCATTTGAGTAATCTGAGTAGTTTTTTGTGTCCAAAATACTTTAAAAATACTTTTTCAAGTCTATGAAGAAATATTTTTGAAACACTAATCAAAAACTATAAATATTCAGCAACACTGAAAAATATTATATACAATATGAAAAAGATTACTAAACAGCACTAATAGTATGCTCTTATATTTATAAGCACATATGTATATTTATGAACATTCATATACACGCAAATATATATGATGTTAAACCAAATTATGTGATGGTCATCTTTTAGTGTTGGTATAAAAATAATTTTCTTTTTCTTAAGTATGTTTTCTATTTTCCATACAGTGAATATTTTTATTTAGCACTACTATAAAAATGAAAAAGCTAAAAATATTGATCATTAGGATAACTTACAGAGATTAGCACAGGTAAAATGTAGGCCACTAGCATCCTTCATTAGATTTTGAAAACAAGACTTAGTTGGCACAAAATATACTGTAATTCTGTTTGTAAAGCTTAAAATGGAACAAAGTATGAGTAGCACTTACTACATGAAATATTCTTAGATTAGATGTTATATTTTAGGATGCTACTGCTAATTTTTCAGAATTTGGGTTAACTTACCTGTTGAAATAATACCCTAAAAGTATAAAATAGAGCATACTGTCTTTATATTTTTCCTAGCACTGTTAAGAGGTGGCTGGGAAGAACAGAAAGATATTCAAAATATGGGTTAGGGCTTTGAGGGAAAGCAAGGTCACTGGGCCATGGAAGCAGGCTTAGGTCTGTTTTCCTCCACAGCTGCCAAAACTGAAGCACAACCTTGCCCTCAGTAAGGGAGCCTCTGCTGAACTGGCATCGCTGGTGACCACAGTGTCAATGGAAATGTGATACTTCTGTCCAGCTGGTCGAATGAGGCTCACCCTGGAGGTCCTTCAGAATTATCTCTGTTCTCAAAATCATTAGCATCTCAATCATGAAAAAAGAAATTCCAGCAGCCACTTTCCACTGGTTGGAGAAGGAGGAAGCGGCAGCAAAGGCAACAGTGAAGGCACCGTCCCCATGGCGGAGTGCTGTTCCACGCGGACAGCTGCACACACACCACCATTAGAAATGTTCATGAGTCTTGGTAATTTGGAAAGGTATAAAGCAGAATATCAGAACTGAGTTTTCTCTGAACAGTTGAACTACTATAATCGAAAACTCACCTGAAAACATTCTAACAAAATCTTCTGTCGACATGCTCATCACCACATCTGCCCGATCAGTGGGCTGTCCATGCCCGACATGCCCACTCTTGTTCTTCAAATCGAGGAACCATACGCCACCATCTTCACCTGTACACAAAGTCACATATGTAGAAATGAGCCTAACAATTATTACAGACTCATCTTCCATAATGCTATTTCCCAGGTTAAAATGCCCAGCTCTGGAACAATCCAAGTCAGCAAGTATTTACTAATCACCGATCACGTTCCACATGCTGTGCTAGATTGTAAAGGCCCTTACAGAAACCAAAGCAGGGCTCTTCTCACAGAGAGGAAGCAGGAGGTGAGGCAGGAACATGCTAGTAAGGGTCCAGGTACTCAGTGAAGTTCATAAAAAGGGCAGAACGGTAGTTCCTGGGAAATAGTACGAGAAAATGAGGCAGTTACTGTTTAATGAGTACAGACCTTCAGGAAGCAGTGATGAGAAATTTCTGGAGAGGAGTGCTGGTGGCGACTGCAACACCTACTGAACTAGACTCTTAGAAATGGTTAAAATGGCAGTATTTTACCATAATCTCGTTGGGTGAGGTATGTCTCCATAGTAGCTCAGCTACAACTTGCTAGGGCACTCCCCTAGCATGTATAGGGTCCTAAGTTTGATCCTTGCATTATATACAATAATAATAATGAGATAGGCAGAGTGGCTCATACCAGGAGGCTAAGGCAAGAGGATTGCATATTTAAGCCTAGCCCAGACAATCTAATGATTCGGTGAGAGATTGGGGATGTAGCTCAGTGTAATAGTCATAGGTTTAATCTCCAGTATCTCTCTCTCTCTCTCTCTCTCTCTCTCACACACACACACACACACACACACACACACACACACACTAGCAAGTTAAATAAGCAGAGGGCATAGCCCAATGGTAGCTGACCTACCAGTTCTCATAGTACCTGCCTATCATGAAGTAGAGCACTTGCCAAGCATGTGCAAGTCCTAGTTTTGATCCCAGCACCAGAAAAAATAAAAACAGGACCAGGGAAGTCTCGTTGAATCTGAGCTTTGAAAGCTAAGTAAGAAAGAATTAACTAGACAGACAGGGAAGAAAAAACTATTTCAGGCAATGGTAACAATATGTAAAACAACAACAACAAAACCCAAACCAAACCAAACCAAACTAGAACCCCAGCAGAATCAAGAGTGCGTGCAGCACATGTTAGAACCTGAGAAAAGAACAGGAAGGTTGAAGGAGAGGAGAGAGTGGCATGGATGAGCTTGAGAGCAGTTCAGGTGCAAAGCACAGTTAACCACATAAGAGATTTGTTAATTTTGTCCTAAGGATGTGCCAGGGACAGAGAATGGTGTAGCATGGTTTGCTTCATAGGTAAGTCATGCTACCTGCAGTGTAGCTAAATATATGGGAGAGGATCACGAAGGTGCACAGCTGGTAATAGCGGCATTACAGTACATCGGAAGCTTGAGACGGCGTGCGTGGATCAGGACTATGGGCATGGCGTGGAGAAAAGTGGGCGAATCTGAGAGAGAATTTCAAAGCTGAACCACAGGCCCAGAAAACTAAATATGGAGAAGAAACGGGAGAAGGGTCCAGGGGAAATATCTGCTAGTTTCTGGCTTAGAAAACTAGGTAAATATGGGCACTTTCTTGACTGAGAGAGGACCAGTAAAGAACAGCAGATTTAATGGCTGATGGTAAAAACAAGTGCTGGGAATGGGGAGTTGTTTTGGACATTTTTCAGCTGCAGGCTTTAGGACAGCCAAGTAAATGTCAAATTAAATCTAAGCTAGAAACACAGATTCATCTTAATCAATTGATACGGTCACTGAAGCTATACAAATGGTCATGGTTTCCTACAGAAAGTAAGTGTGTATAGCACAAAAAGTGCTAAGACGGCAATCTGAAGGATACCAGAGAAGCATCTAGCAAGGAGGCCAAGAAAACACAGCAGGCAGAGAAGTTAAACAGAGAGGACACTAAGAAGGAGACCAAGAAAGCCAGGCACAGGGCTGCCACACACTTGTGGTCCTAGTGCGTGGGAGGCTGATGGAGGAGAGCTGCAAGTTCAAGCCCTTCTGGGCAACTTGGTGAAGCTCTGTTATAAAAAATCAAAAGCTGAGGACATAGCTCAGTGGTTAGAGCACTTGCTTAGTAAGCACAAGGCCCTGGACTGGATTCCCTATATGGATTTACCACATAATCAGGGTGTGGTGGTACACACCTTTAATCTCAGCAGTTGAGAGGCTGAAGCAGGAAGATTGCTGTGAGTTTAAGTACAGCCTGAGCTACATAATGAGTTTAGGATCAGCTTGGACTATGGAGTGAGACCCTGTCTCTAAAAGGGGGCGGGGTGCTGGGGATGTATCTCACTGGTATATGTCCTCAGATTCAAGTCTCAGTACTGAAAAAAAAAAAAAGATCAATCAAGGAGAGGTGGCCCTTCAAGATGCAAGGGCTGGTCACAGGTAGGAACAACAAACGTCTACTGGTGGCATGGATCTTACCCAGGACTTTAGAGAAAACAAATCTTAGGGAATGGAGAAAAACAGTATGACAGCATAATATGTTCAGGAATAAAAATTGCTGATGCAGGTTTAGTTAGGAAAGGAAGAAAAAGGCTGGAGATACATAGTTACTGCTGATATGTTTGTTTTAAAGGAAAACTGAGTTGAGAACATTAAAACATTGGAAAGGATGGAGCAGGATGAACAGGTTGAAGAGAAGGCATAATTAACAGCACAACTCCTGCGAAGGCCAAGGGCAGCAGATCTAGAACTTTATGACTGAAATTGTCATATATGTACTCTAATACGGTCACTGCTTGTCAAACATGCAGGTATCTCAGAACCCAGCCCAGACTTAGGCATCCGATTCTGCATTTCAGAAACATCCCAAGTACTGGGTACTATGTGGACAGCAACAGTTGAGATGCACTGGGAGAGCTCAGCTCTGTTCCACAGAGAGGGAAGAGGATGCCTGTAATGGCTGACCTGTATCTGATGGCAGGAAGATATAGCAGTTTCGATCTGAGAAGATTTAAAACAGTCACCATGGAAAATGAGTCAGTAAGCTAAAAACATGGAACTTCTGAGGTGCTGTCTAGACTTTATTTGAACAATGGATGTATTCTTTTTCTTTCTTCTAGCAAGACTGAGCAGCCCAATACAACCACAGGTCAACCAAAAGTCTGATTCATCTAGGACGTGGCTTCTGACAGGTGATCACATAAGCTTAAGAGTCCTGCAAGTTTAGGATCCAGGTAAGAATGTGAATGACGCAATGAACCATGAATTCCGAGGACCAAAAGGAAGAACAAGATGGCAATGATGGATTATGATAAAGCACAGGGGACAAAGAGTGAGAAAAGTCTGCATAGATTTGAACTGTGGTAGGTAGTTCTTAAAACAACCACTGACCTGTGTTAATTTTATTATACAGAGAAGAAAAATATTAACAGTTTTAAAGAGCTGGCCAAAGATTAAAAACAGTTAAGGTACCCATGGTTGATAAATTATCCCAATACATCACCTGTCAGAGTGCACACTCTCTTCTACGTAAGATTTCCTCTCCATTACACAGACCAAGAATTAAACACTGAAAATATATGTACTACAACTGTACATTACATGTGTCCATCTGCACTAATCTTAACATAAAAATACAATTCAGTAGTTATTTGCTATTCTCAAATATCCATACTCGGAGGTCCTAAATACTGTCAGTTATGCAGGTGATCACTAACAGAGGCTAATTTCCTCCCAAAAGAAACATCTTACTTTGTTTCATAAAGGCTACAGACCATGGGACACAATCCTCACCTGAGAGTTCAAACTGATAGACTGCCTGAGTGGCTTTCACGACATCATCACTGAGAGAGTTCTTAACGATTCTAAATGTTTCTTCCACAGGTCCAGAACGTGGTTTTGCTTGTGGCTGTGATTTCTCTTCGGTTATCTCTGGGGCAACTGGAGCAGCACCTGTCAAACAGGATTCACGCACATAGCTTCAGAGCTTTGGCAGTGCAAGGCCGCACGCAAAATTAATATATCAACAAGACAGTCTTCCTACCAAATAGTCTCTGAATGCAAACAACCAAATGATTTTAAATGCACTGAGTGGCACCTAAAAGCATAGGTGGAACAGCAGCCATGCACATTAGTTAGGACTGTGAATGAAAGCAGTTTATACTCTCCATGTACAAGTCTGACTTTCAGGCTAGTTTATAGAATAAAACAACTATTAAACAATACAATGCTTACAATAAATCAAAAACAAACACTGAGGTTTCAGAGGTGATAATCACTACTTTATGTAACTTGTGAGTTTTAAAACAAATAAGAAAAAAAGACCCCAGAGTTAGAAAGATAAGAGATCCAAATCGGTAGGAGTTGAAGTAACGACTGTAGTTTGAATCAACAGCCAAGTGAAATTCTAATCACTCTGCCTCTAAACAAGTTATTTGCCTAGCCTCTTAGCCATGGATTGAACCTGCTCTGTGACACAAGGGTAAGAAGTGCTCATGTCAACACCGAGGACGGCTCACTTGGGGATGAAACGTTTAGAAGGACCCAAAATGCACAAGCTCAGCTTCTTCTCCCCATCTTACTCCAGCTGGTGCCTGCGCTGGATAAAAAGGGAGGGCAGATCACCAGTCTCAGGAAGCACCCCCATGTGAAAACACCAGGCCAGATGGATGGAAGTGACCTGCAACTTTTTTTTGGTAGTGAGGCTGTGGTGGTACTAGGGATTGAGCCCAGAGCTTTTGCACTGATTTATATCCCCATCTATTTTAAAAAATTTTTTCTTTATTTTGAGATAGTGTCTGTGACTGTTGGAGGAATTATGTCAAGTTGATGAAATTAGGAAATGCCCAGGGTAGAGCTTCAGATATGTGTGACTGACTGGCAGCCAGTGAGAGAAGGCTTGAACTAAATAAAATGGAAAGACAGTGACAGCTTCTCCTGGGAGAGCTCTGGCCTGGCCACCGTTTCCAGACATCTACTCACTCCTGCCTTCACACAGCCAATCGCTATCACAGGTTTGCTCCAGTCTCTGGTCTTCCCCTTGCTTTCTGGACCACAATCTGTGGCAGGCTTGTACATCCTACCCTGCAGTCTCACGTCTGAGCAGCCGCCACAGCCTCCAACTCCCACATGCGCATGTGGCCATGCTAGACTATCCTCTCCTTGTACACCCTCCAGATAAAGCCCCCTGTGTTTCTATGAATTCTGTTAATTCTGCCTCTTTTAGAACCCTGAACAATGCAGGGTCTTAATTATTAAGTCACTATAAATTGCCCAGGTATGCTTAGAGTGCTGGGAAGATAGGCTTGTGCCACTGGGCCTGGTTACCTGCAACACATTTAACTTGCATTTGCTTAAACCACTGGTTAAAACATTCTGCATATGATTAGCAAGGGGAGAAGAAAGAAATTCACAGGACTCTTCTCTCCTATGTGATACGATCCTTCAATACTAGTCCTTATGCCTTTATATCTCCTCCTGGAATTGCTTAGAGGAAGTTAAATAATTTCTCCTAGAGACAGATAAGAACAAGGCTCTAATTAAATTAATTCTAATGCCAATATTTCCTCCTTGTTGAAAATTACCAATCTGTTTCCCAACTCTAATTATTCTCTGCCATTTTGTCCAATATAACTCACCAAAGGTTATTAAATGAAATCTAACTCACAGGAGAAGGATACTACATAAATATACTGAATACAAACTTCCCAGGCATCATAGCATAGGCCTCTAATCCAAGCTATATAGAAGGTCACCCTGAGCAAATCAGACCCTGTCTCAAAACAAAGAGATGGAGATGTAGCCTAGCATGCATAAGGTCCAGGGTTCAGTCTGTAGCACAACACAAATAAACAAACGGATATAAACTCTTTTCCATTCTCATGTTTCCAGAGACCAAAAAAAAAAAAAAAAAAAAAACCCTTCCCTATAAGATGAATTTCAAGCAAATATTAATGATGAAATTCTTAAGATCCAATATAGCAAAGATGTTTTTTGCTTTTGGTTAGTTTTACAATTATTTTTCAATGCTGGGGCTGGAGCAATAACTCAGTGGTTAAAGTCCTTGCCTAGTAAATGCAAGGTCCTGAGTTCAATTTCCCAGTACCACATAAGCCTTGCTTGGTTAGTACATGACTGGAATCCTAGCACTCAAGAGGCTTAGGCAGGAGGACTGCCCATGAATTCAAGGGCAGCCTGGACGCCATAAAGTTCAGTACTAGCCTGGGCTACAGAACAAGACCATTTCTCATATATATATATATATATATATATATATATATATACACATACATACATACACACACACACACAACTATAATGTACACTTTATTGACTGCATCTGGCCAAACCACTTCTGATGCCTCACCCCTGGCACTGTACTATTTTTTACTGATGCATAACATACAAATAGAGACAGTTATTCTCTAAGTGTACAGCTCAAGAACTTTTCAGAAGGTGGCAACCTTCCTGTCAACACCTTAGTCAAGAAGAGGACACGTGGGTACCCTGAAATCCCACTCTATGCCCTCACTTACTGCTTCACCACATATTCACTCTGTCTCAGCTTTACTTTCAAATAAATTGAAACAATCACATAGTTTCTAATCTTTTATGCCTGCTAAATATTTATAAACTCTCCCAAAGAGTGTAAGAGGATGGCAGATAACCAGGGCAGGACCTAGGAGTGTATACACTAACTCTGTCCTTCCATGCTCACTTGGCTTCCTGTCTGCCATGCCATAAGCAGCTCTGCCTCTAGTTATGCCACTGCCATGTGCTTCCATCGCTGCCGGTTACCTAGGAATGGACTGAGAACTTCTGAAACTATAAGCTAAAATAAATCTTTCCTCCCCTAAGTTGTGGATGTCAAGTATTTTTTCACAGCAATAAGAAAGTAGCTAAAACAGAAATTGGTACTTGGAGTGGGGTCACTGCTGTGACTTTACCTGACCTTATGGTTTAGAAGCCTTTGGAACTGGTTTGTGGGAGGAGTCTGGAGAGGTTTAAAGATACTGGCTAGAGAAGCCTTAGAATGTTCTGAGCCAAGCTTGATGGAAGATTTTGGTCAGAGCTCAGAAGACCAGAATGCTAAGGAAACTGCAGATTGGGAAGTTCAAGCTCAAAAAAGTTCAGATGGGAAGATGGCTGTCACTGGCAGTTGATCTAGAAACCATGTGTGTTATTATGCTCTGTAAGGGCACAAACAGTGTGTTGCGGGGGCAGGAAGAAAAGCACAGGAGTTATAACACTTGGCCTAGCAAACACAAGGCTCTGAGTTTGATTCCCTAGTTCCACATAAGCTAGGCATCGTGTAACGTTTATAATTTCAGCACCTGGCCAAGAGGCTGAGGCAGGAGGATTGCTGTGACTTTAAGGCCAATTTGGGCTACAAGTGAGTTCAGGATAAGCCTGGACTACAGAGCAAAACCCTGTCTCCAATTAAAAATAAAAAAAGTATATTGGCATTTTGTCCATCCTGGGACTTTGCCTGAAATGGTGATTAAGGGCAGTAGACTACTTAATCTGATGGAGTAAATTTCAAGACAGCCCAGTGTTCAGGCTGTTCAGGCTGGGTACTGTTGGCAGCTTTTACTGAAAATCAGAAAAAAAGGCAGAGAAAAAAGATGTGAAAAGTTTGCAGTTTTGTCAAAAACAACATGACTCCAAAGTAGAGGCAGAGGAACTTATTGTTACTAAGGAGATTAGCATTAAAAAGTAGCCAAGTACTTGGAATCAGTACTATAAAAAAGATGCCTGGAGGGTGTTTCAGGAGTCAGCTAGACCTCATCTTTTAACAATTGAAGGTTGAAAAGGTAAGGGATTTTGCTTAGAAAAGAGACCCCCAGGGCATCCTGCAGGGCAGCTTGGAAAGTGCATCTACAAGGAGTTGAGTAATGTAAGAACTCAGAGGCCTCAGTAGCCTTAGTTCTAGAGGGAAGACTACTACTCAAGCCAGTGGCAGACCCTGGCTTCCTGTCTGCCATGTGGTGAGCAGTTCTCCCTCTGGCTACACCTCCACTATGTGCTTCCACCACTGGCAGTCATGCATGAAAGGACTGAGACCTTCTGCAACTGTCAGCTAAAATAAATCTTTCTTTCCTCACACTGTAGATACAGGATAGTCTGTCCCAGCAAAGACAAAGCAATTAACATAAGCCAAGAAGTAACAGGTAAAATGAGAAAACAGAGTAAGAACTGGAATAGAAGAGATTTGTCTTAGCTGCTTTTTCATTGCTGTGACGCAATATCCAACATCTACAACTTAGGGAGGAAAGATTATTTTCGCTCATACTTTCAGAAGGTCACAGTCCATTCACAGGCAGTCAGCAAGAGCAGAAGCACACCGGCAGAGGCAGAGCTAGGTCCTAACAGTATGGTAAACAGGAAGCCAAGTCCCAGTAGGAAACAAGGATATACATATACCCTTCTAGGCATATACCCTTCCTGATCCTGTCCCAGGGATCTGCCCTTCTGAATCCCATTTCAGTGTTCTGCCCTTTCCAGGATTAACCCCCTAGTCCCCCACGTGCTATAATCTA
Source organism: Ctenodactylus gundi (assembly GCA_004027205.1). Lineage (NCBI taxonomy): Eukaryota > Metazoa > Chordata > Mammalia > Rodentia > Ctenodactylidae > Ctenodactylus > Ctenodactylus gundi. Next base: position 359,047 of record PVKB01001776.1, read on the forward strand.
TAATCTATCACACACTTGTCTTCCACCAATCACCTATAATCCACATGCCCATAATCCACCCCTCCGAAAACAGGGCCCGTCTCCTAATTGCACATGGCAGCACAGATAATCCATAATGTCCAAATACATGAGAATTTTAGGGGACATTCCAAATACAAACCACAAAAAAGTCTATTTTAAATAAGGTTTAATTTAAATAAATTTAATCGAGACTACATTCCTATAAGGCTCAATATGTAAATGCACACATATGCATATACATATATTTATCCTATAATTTGCAAACACAACTTTTCAATAGCTCATTTGAAAAGATTTCCTCAATGACAATATTTAAAACTACATAACCTTTGTAATTCTTATTAAATACAAGGCCTCTTTCTAATACACCTTTTTTTTTGAGATCAAGTCTCACTCTGTAGTCCACAATGGTTCTGAACCCACTTTGCAGCCCAGACTAGCCTTGGACTACAGCAATCCTCCTGCTTCAGCCTCCCAACTGCTGGGAATACAGGCAGGTGCCACCGTGCCCAGCTTTTTTTTTTTTTTCATATTTCCCTGCAAAGTATATTATTTCACAAAGGTACTCAAGTGAATGAGTCATACTGCAACAAGGTACCCTTTTTGGTTTGTTAGTTTGAGACATGGTCTGACTATGTGGCTAGGTGGGCCTAAAAACTCTCATTCCTTCTACCTCAAACCACTGGAGTAGTGACATTACAGGTGTGTGCCATCATGCCTAGCTGGTAATTTTTTTTTTAGTTCAAATGTTTTTCATTGCATGTCATGGTCTTGTTTCAATCTTATCCCTTCCTTTTTTTCTCATTTTATTGATATGAATAGATGCAATATGTAATGTTTACATTCATCTTGAGTATTCTGTGCATGTACATATCCTAGCTGGTAATGTTACTGAGAAACCAATTTTAACAATGAGGTACATATTTCTGTACCTGTTTATTGATTACTGATTGATGATGGCATTATGGATGGAGTCCAGGACCTTGTACATGCTAGGCAAGTACTTTATCACTGAACTACACTCACAAGCCTATTTTCAAATAAAAAAGTACAGTGATCAATGTAATAAAACATTGCTAGAAGGTATGTAAATCTGGAGGGAAATTTAGTATTATGTATCAGAAGCCCATATGCCTTCCTTTTGTCTGCTTATGATTTGTGATCTATTGTAAGAAAATCATATAAGAACAAAAACTTCCACAGTAATGTTTATAAAATGAAACTATTATAAATAATTACCAAGTACTAAAATAAATATTTTATTACATGTCAAGATACGAAAAATATTCACAGTAAAATAGAAGTACATGCAACTAAATATGACATGATCTAACTTGGTAAAATACTTATTTTGGGGTATGAGTTTTAAATTACATTTGCAAAGAAAAAGTGATTAGAAGCAAATTCCCCTAAATACAAAACATTATTTGTAGAGAGCCTGCAAACGCCATTACAAGATGGCGCCGGCATCCGGCCGGCTGATTAGTAAACAATTGCCACTGCACATGCACCTAGGCTAAGACCAGCCCCGGAGTCAAGTCATTCGGACACGTCATATGGCCTGATTGGCCTCTGCAAATCAGGAATCAACACGCCACCCAGATGTAACCTAAAGGATATATAAACCGTGCCATTTTGGGGCTTGGGGTCTTCCTCTCATCAATGTTACAATAAACGCTTGCTGCAGAAGGATCCTGGTGCCCGCGTGCATTCTTGCTGGCGAGACAATTGCACGGGTCACAGCTGGTGCCGAAACCCGGGAACCTTACCATCACCGGCGCCGAGAAGACCCCCGTTCACGGGGAGGATTCAGAACTGCAGGACAAAGGTAAGCTCTGAGAGGCATGTTTGGTCTTGGGTTGTTTCATCTCTCTCCCCCTTTCTTGGTACTTTTAAGGTTCTTGCTATCGTGCTAGCTGCATTTACTCTCTTCCTTTTGGTTTCATTTTGCTTCCACAAAATTCTTGTTAAAAGACTTGCCGTTGCTGGGCTTGGTCAGATGGACGTAGATAAGCCGCGGTGCCCCTCTCTGTGTGTCAGCTGACTTGATTAAAGAACAGCAGAATGGGAAATTAAAGCCTGGAACTAGACCGCTGTGGAAGCTAGTGAAATCTTGTTTACAGGACGAGAAATGCCGTTTGACTGTAGCAGCAGGCCAGGGAGTGTTGGAGGAGTTGCAAGACAGCATGTCAGAAACAGAGCGGGATAAAAGGTTGGGAGCTCACAAAGAAAAAAGAAAAGGCATGCCTAAGAAAAAAGACCCAAAGACGCCCAGTCCGCAGAAGTGAAAGATAAGGGAAAGGACGCCCTGGGAGAGAAGCGTAAAGAGGGAGAAAAGGCCCCAGAAAGAAAACCTCTTTATCCGATCAGAGAACTGGAGGCCTTAGGGCTTGATAGCTCTGAGTCGGAGGAACTAAGCCCCTCTGAGGAGGAGGACTTAGATGCAGAGACGGCCCGCTATGAGGAGGAAAGGTACCATC